>JAHBBA010000903.1:0-86044 GCA_018806925.1 Skeletonema costatum | reverse complement strand
ATCTCTATTACCATGAGCGACACCGACAGTAATTATTACAGACAACTGTTGTCGGATGAGCTGTTTAACCTTTCTCGATCAGAGTCACTTTCAGAGGAGGGCCTACGCGAAATAATTGAGTGTGACCACCAATTGAGATTAAATGATAATCATCATCTTGTGAGCGATTGTGATTTCTTCCTTGAGGCATGCATCAATGAAAGATTCAACGAGGAAATAATTCAATGCCTTCTTGAATATTTTCCTGCCGCTGCCAGTGCTGCTGAAGAGGACGGGGCGTCGCCAGTTTATTTTGCATGCGGAAAACAAAAATGTGACGCTAAACATAATTTCAACTCCTCATCGACGCTGCTCCCGATTCTGTTCGTAGTGTAGAAAGCAATGGTCGGATGCCACTCCATAATTTATGCGATAACAAAAAACTCGATGAAAGAGCTGCATTGGAAATTTTGAAGCTGCTGATTGAGATGTGTCCTGAAGCAGTCCGGCATGAAGATCAGAGGGGCTGTCTTCCCGTTCACATTGGGGGTGGGTTCAGATCTCCTGAGTTTTGCCGTGTGCTAATCGAAGCTTATCCCGAATCTGAGCGAATTGCTGATGCGACCAGCTCGCTACCGCTCCATTGGGCATGTATGAGAAATACTGTAGCCACCGTAGAATACTTGTACAAAGTTTACCCCGATGCCATCAATCACGCAGCAACAAATGGACATTATCCAATTCACGACGCAATTAAAAAGTCTGTGGAAGCGGAACGTGACCCGGGAAATGCCATTAAAATTGTGAAGTTTCTGCTGGAATGTAACAGCAACGCAGCATTGCAGGAGGATTCGAAAGGTCGTCCCTTACTCCTATGGGCTTGTCGCATAAACTATGATAATTCAAACCTGGATGCTGATACTGCTGTTGAATTAATCAAGGTAATTTGTGACGCATGCCCAGAACCCGTTCGCAATGAAGACAACAATATTGACCGATTGCCTCTTCATTATCTATGCAAAGCTAAAACCGAGGATGAAACAGTTGCATTGGAGCAATTGAAGTTTCTTTGTTCATAGGTACCCAGAATCAATCCGTCATGCCGATAATTACGGCTGTCTTCCAGTTCACCTTGCTTGCATGGGAAAATCTCCTGAGTTTTGCCGTGTGTTAATCGAGGCTTATCCTGGTTCTGAGCGAATAGCTGATCATAGTGGCATGCTTCCGTTCCATGTTGCATGTAAGCAAAATACTGTTGCGACAGTAGAATACTTCTACAAACTTTACCCCGATGCCATCAATCATGCAATAGCACAAGGTATATATCCAATTCACGGCGCAATTATAGGCCTGCGTCACAGAGAGAGCCCAATAGCTGCTGTGGATATTGTGCAATTCCTGCTGGGTTGTGATCCCACTGTGAAGTTACAGAAGTTTCGAGGATTACAGTCTCTGCTTCATGTGGCTTGTAAGAGGGAGTATACTGATTCAAACATTCAGGCCGGTATCCAAATGATCAAGACGATTTATGATGCCTATCCCGAAGCAATTGAAGACAACAATATTCCTCCCAATCTTTTTCGTTATCACAAACGAGTGCGAGCATTCATACACACACAGCTAGTCTATGCTCGTCAAGCCAAAGATCACCGTCAGATGATGACACCTCATAGCAATGGTCAACTTCCACTGCACACAGCACTTCAAAACAATGTCAGGCTTGGCTCAATCAAATTATTAGTTAAAGGCAATCCTTCTGCGATAAGAACGGTTGACACCAATTTTGCTCTTCCTTTGCACGTGGCATGTCAACACACGATTCTATTACCATTATTCAATACTTACTCGGCCTCGATATGAGAACTCTTCGAGCTGTAGATTATGATGATAATACCGCCCTCCACTATGCCTGCCGTGGTGCTAGGCATGAAATCATAGCACTGCTTCTGGAAAAGTACGAGGCTGTATCAGTATCGAAACGGAATGCTCAGAAGAAGGTCCCTATTGATCTTCTTTGGGAAAGTAACGAGGAAGATAGAGAAAGCGTTGCATATACGGAGAGCGTCTTTCGCCTTCTCAAGGCATACCCTGAGACTTTGATGTGTTTTTGATAGGAATATGTAATAGCCAGCTGATGCGGATGCAACTTAGAAAGAAGAGAAAGTTGGATATAGTATGATGAGTGGAGTACTGTGAAGTGATTGAATATTATATAAACCCTACTCACCCTATTTTACCTCAGTCATTATTGCACTTTACTGTCCGTCTATCAGCACTTGGCAACAATCTGATGCGCTATACCAACCAGACCTCCCCGCATCCTCGATCCCGGGAGCAGCATGAATCTTCTTTCTTGATGAATTCAAAGACGGAATGTTGCTTTGCATCGAGTATGTAGGTTGGTAGTCATCGATTTGCTTTCCCGTTATCCAGTGCAACGTGAAGGGCCTCCATCTTTATGACAGCACGTATTATAGTCTTCAAAAAGGTTATGCGTATCTTTTGCTTGTTTCGGCCAATCGGATGAGTATTCACAATCAAGTTTCAGAGTATCGTCATCCAGTTTTGGCCACCAGTAACAGCCTTTGCCATCCAAGGATGGTTCACAAGGTGGAGCGTTAGAATGCTCCTTGGCTGCTTGATATTTACAATGCAACATTTTTCCACAGAGTTCCGTTCCGAGGATACGCGAATAGAAGTAGAGAGTTTCATCTGCGCCATCTATTACAACAAAGTTGCATAATCCACCTGAAAACTCGCAATCATTATCAGGGACTATTGGTGTTTCTGACTCAGCGCATGCTTATTCCTCCTTAGTACCGTTGAAATCTTACTATACTCTCTCTTTAGAGTATTTGCATTGCCCTCCATCAAAAGATATGTACCACCATTATCATATATTGTTTCATTGTTTTCATCTAACGATATTCCTTCTTCTTTCCATGCCTGCAACAACGCCGTTGGTCCAAAGAGTCTGCCCCTGCTTCTCTTCCCTTGCAAAGTTTGAAGCATGATTTGAATACTCCTACCAACAATCGAATTTTGCTTTTCTGACGCTAGAAATGCCTGAGAGGAGTATGCCAGAGAATTTGTGATACGAGAACAAAGGCATGAGTATACGTACTAATTACGGGCATGTAAATGGTTCAATACACACATACAAATGCATACCTGGAAGAATCCATTACTGTGGTACCCAATACCTTTCACTGTAACAAACTTTGCATTGCCCGCCAAGAAAGGTCGAACAACAAGCACATCTACATCAAAGTAATACCCTCCGTACAAATACAGGTAGGCTGCCCTGCATATATCTGCCTTGAACATGCCTAAGATGGGAGGTAGATTAGATGTTGTGAGATGTGCAGACACAAGCATAGAAATAATGAGAGAGGCATGGAATGTCAATAAGGCAAGGACGCAGAGATTTGACATACCAATTTCTTTGTGAAAGAATGGGATCAAATCAGGCTCCACCTCATTCAATGCATCCAGACAATCTTGATCCGTTAAAAACACAACTTCCAAATCTGACCATATCGTACTATACGCATTCACAGTGGCCTTAGCATTCTCAGCCAAGGTATAAAGTTGTGGTGAGGTTGTATTTGATGCAGATATGGAACAGTTGAATAAATTTTCTTTGTGTGTGAAGATGAGCCGATGTGGAATGTACTTTGAATATCCAACGATGGAGTTCTTCTTGTTGTTGTCTTGTTTTTGCTGCGTCGTTATTGTAGGATTATCTGTCAGATTGATAGCTTTTGCGACTGTATCCAAATTTGTATCCACCAAGGCGTTGTAGTATCTCCAGGAAGATGTGTTTTGGTGTGGAGGATCACATCTGGGCATCATCAGTAGATTATTATTGATTGTTCTAATGGGAGGTCGAATATCTGTTTCAGTATCTTTTGTGTCTTTTTGTTGATTCAATGCATCTATCGTGATGTCAGCAGCAACTTTCAGATGATCCATGTCACTCCTCTCAATAAATTGTGCGTTTGGGGAGGGCACGATGCTCATAATCATGTAGCTGCCTAGCATACCGCAACATATGATAGAGAGCAAGATGCAATACATCTTTCGGAGATGCACATTTCGTCTTGAGTTTGTGCTCATTTTAAATTTGATGGACGGTAGAGGCCTCCTCTTCCTCCTCTAACCCATTCGACTCACTCTCTCCTTATGTTCTGTATCACCGTATTCAGTGTAGGTGTAGAGCCGGCTTTTGGCCATCATGATAGTTGATTTGGACAGGGGGAATCATCGTTCGCGGAATACATTCGTCATTCACAGGACGGACGTACACATCGAAGTGAGACACTCCTTTCTGCTTCGGTTGTATTAGGTTAGGTTTGAGCTCTCTGCAATCTGCAAAGGATCTGCTCTTCTATGAGGTCATCTTATTGTTTTACTCTAATTGTAAAATACACATTCAGCTTATCTAGTAAGCTACGATCACATCAATCACATCAATCAGTCGTTCATATTCTTCATTTCTCTCTCCGAAACTGGTCATATTCTATCCTTTGTGGGGCTCGTTTTAGTAGGTAAGAGGTCCAAGTCAGGCGTCTCCTCGGAACTTGACGACAACAATAGAGCATTACTTGCACTTGCAGCAGTGGAAGCCCTGGCATCCATCATCGACATAATGTGCTGCTGTTGCTGCTCATGTAGATAAGGTTGGTATCCATCCGGTGCTGGGTACTGTTGGTATCCATCCGGTGTTGGGTACTGAAAGACAGGAGGCGTTGGTCCAAATCCAAGCCCTGGGGCCTGAGGTGGTGCGCCGTAGCCGTAGGTAGGATAGTTAAGTTGTTGAGAGGGTGGTGGCATCATCATATTCATCATTGGCATCGCATTGTGAAACGATTGCTGATGTGGTGAAATCATTGATGGTATCGAAGTCTGTTGTGAATAGTTGTGAAGGTAGCCATGATTCATGACTGCATTGAAACGCCCATCAGCTGTAGAGGTCAGTTCTGACTGCAGCTGGGATTGTGACGGATTGTTACCGATATTCATGTTCGATAATGACGGAGGATAGTGCACAGTGATCGGCCGCCTTTTCTTCGAGGAAGGCTTCACATGAACACTTCTCGATGCAGGTGTAGATGGATAGTGAACAACTCCAACCGCAGGTCCCAGATTACTGTCGACGCCATCAGCCTCTCTCACATTACGATCTAAAAATTGAAACTTCCTTTTCGCCTGCCGCTCATCCTTCATCAACAAACACAGTTCCGGCTGATCCCTAAGAAAGTTCTCACTGCTGAATTCCATCGCAGTGCTCTGTCCTTGCTCTGGTGACGTAGATGACGGTGAACGATGATTGGCAACACGAAATCCCCATCGTCGCATCCTTCGAGTAAATGAATCAAACTGTGAATGTTGAAAGTGCACGGGCATAACTGTAGAAATGAACGCATCTACATCGTGAATGACAACGGTGGTACCAGCTTCATTCCATGAGATGATAGATGAGTAATTTGGCTTAGCGAGAAGCGTGTGCATCTTTTGGGCAAATGTTTTCCCTTGAAGGAAGCCGACTTCGGCGTTTGTGGCGGCTTGGTTGTCGTTTGACGGAGCAGTTTCTATGGAATCGCCTGTTGACAAAGTAGTCTCTTTCCCCAAATCTTCCACTGCGGGAAGACTAGCATCTGCCACGGAGGCAGCGGCAGGAGACTTCTTGTCGGCATGGTCGGTTGTTGGAGGCGGTGATGATGACATAATGACGACGGAGATGATTGCCTATGATTACCTGGCCCAACTGATTCTGATAGCAATAGAAGAGTATAACGTGACGATAGCATCAAGGCTGCATCCCTGGTTTATTACACGGGCCAACATAGTGTAGCAAGAGGAAGAATCACCCAAACCGGAGGCCATTTGAGGCTCTTCTCTTTCATTACAATGAACGGATTCAGTGGCCCGTCGAGGTCATCTGCATCACTTTTTTTCACGTCATATGTATCACTTCGTTGTGCCTGGAAAGCATACACATGAGTGATGCTTTTTCCATGCTTTGCCGCGTATGTAGCCGGCTCCACAGATAAAAGCATCTTTCTCATCTTTGTCTTGTAGGCAGCCCACAGCACGCACCACTGAGGCATACGACTTCCCTCTCCTTCGTCAAAGAAGAGGCCCACGCCTCGTCCAGTTACCATGCACTTGAGGCTTGTTGGCGTTGCTGAAAAAGTTGTGTGAAAATGAAAAGCAAGGAGAGGGCGAGAAAGTACAAGCCCGCCAATTTAAATACTAATTCCTACGTATGTAAATGTTAGTCAAAATTTTGGCTTCCATCCATGGCGCACCTCCTCGCCCAAAACATCTGCTGGTACGTGGGTACAGGAGTGATAAATAATAATAATATTCTTCTAGTTTCTGGCGCTGTTGTGGCATTCTCTTGCTACGAGCTCTCCACCATCTAAGTAAAAGAAGATGATGTGCTTCTTTACTCTTGGTAGCATCCCTCTTCCATTCCCTTCTGCATAATCCTGCTCCCCCACGCCCAGCCTACGCTCACTCTATGTAACTAACTGGTTACTCTACATAAGTAGAGATAGAGTTGTGACAGTAATATTCAGCCTCTCATGCCAAGTCTAGTCTTAGATTATTTTCTACGTGCGTAACTCAACTTCCCGACAAATCCAATTCCAATTCTGTTATTCCCCAACAATACAATATGTAGTCTCCTCTCGCTCGAACTCTATTTCATCAAATTAGTAATGGTTATGTAGTTTTACTAATGATTATCTACTCCATCTTCATGCACCAAAGTCAAGGCCCGTTCAACTAGTGAGCATGTCTCCAAAATCTTGGTCTTCATGTGTCAATCTCTTTACAGTTTTACTCATTTTCCACCTCTCAACAGTTCACCTACACCTCATTGTGTTCAGTGTTCAGTCGTGAATAGACCCTCATGTTGAGGTCCATATTGGGCAAGAGTTCCGTCGATTCCTCAGAACTTGACAACTGTACTGCAGCACTCCCACTTGCAGAGGAGGCCGTGGGATCCGAACATCCATTGAGTGTGGTAGATGCTGCAAAATTAGTGACTAGTCCCCTCTTGCTGGATACAGTAGTTAGATTCAAGTGATCTGTCGGTGGAGGGGGGCATTGCTGATTTTGTTGCATGATCTGTTGTTGTTGCTGTGGCTGATATTGTTGCTGATACTGATGCTGTTGCTGATACTGTTGCACCGTCTGCTGCGGCTGTTGTGGATTTGGTTGCATCATCTGCTGCTGCTGCTGCAGATGTGGTTGCATCATCTGCGGCTGTTGCGGACTCAGTAACGTCATCTGCGGCTGTTGTTGCTGATACTGTTGCATCACCTGCTGCTGCTGATATGGATAAGGTGGATATCCATTCGGTGCTGATGGAGACTGAAACGGAGGAGATGATGGCCCAAAGCCAAGTCCTGGAGCCTGAGGTGGTAGAGGGGGAGGACCGTATCCGTAAGGAGGATACTGAGGTGGTGGAGGAGGTGGGGGCATCATCATATTCATCATTGGCATGGCACTATGAAATGATTGTTGATGTTGATGTGGAGTAATCATTGGTGACATTGAGTTGGCATGTGCATAGTTCTGAGGGTAGCCATGATTTATGGTCGTATTCAAACCCCCAGCGCCTGCGCACCCAGCGTCTGTGCTACTTGACACCATTGCAAATGATGACTCTTTCGACTGCTTCTGGGATTTTGACTTATTCTTCGAAGTTTTCATAACACAAACTCCATCTGGATTCTCGCCAACACCATTATGAGCCTTCCTCACAGTACGATCCAAAAACGAAAACTGCGTTTTCACATGCCTTTCATCCTTCATCAACAAACACAACTCCGGTTGATCTCTAAGGAAGTGTTCGCTACTAAATTCCATCACTGCGATTTGTCCTCGCTCTGACGATGTAGATGTTCTAGACGTTGAACGTTTTTTGGTGATAACACTAAATCCCCATCGGCGCATCTTCCGGATGAACGAACCAAATTTAGACTGCTTGAAGTGTGCGGGAATAATCGTGGATATGAAGGCATCTACATCATGAATGATAACGGCGGTGCCTGCGTCGTTCCATGAGATAATTGAAGAATAGTTTGTCATAGTGAGAAGTGTGTGTATTTTTTGAACAAATGTTTTCCCTTGAAGGAAGCTGCTGACGGAGTTTGTGGCGGCTTGGTTGTCGTCGGACTGAGCAGTCCCCATAGAATCACCACGAGCCCCTGATGCAGCGGCAGCGGTGGTGGGCGACTTCTTGCCACCATGAACGACGGGTGGAGGCGGCGGTGATGTTGACATAACAACGAAACGGATGATTGCCTTGGCCCTTGGCCCGTGCTGAAAGAATAACGGCAAGCATCCAGGCTGCATCCGTGTGGTGCGTAGGCCTTTCATTGGACATAGGTGGAGGTAGAGGAAAGAGGAAAGCATTGCATGTACTCATATGTGCTTGCGATGATTCGCCATATTGCCCATGATGGTCAAACATATGGAAGCATCTTCCCATGTGTGCTATCTTGTGCTCCGGCCGCCCGAAAGCTGAAGCAGCCCAAGCTGCCGGGGCCCTTGTAAGACCCCTCCTGCCTCCTCCTTTCGAGAATAGGCCCACGCCTCGTCCAGTTGTTGCTTTGTATTGTGGGTCTATCTCGTAGCGTCGAACACAACATCATTGTGGGCTGGCGTTGGGAAGCAAGAAATCGGACGACCCGCGGTTTTTGAACCAATTCCTACGTATGTACATGTTCTACACCTTTTGCTTTGGCGCATCATGGATCCGGTGCTATGAGACGGCATGGATGGCAGCCCCTCCTATCATAGTCACAATCGCAACCTAGACAATCCTTTAACCAGCAATTGAAGTCTTCATCATACGCCCATCCAAATTTATCTTCTCTGCAGTTCTGCTCATTTGGTGCCAAGCGTGAGGGTGAATCATCAGACATTTGACTTCAATGGAAAATGTAGTACGAAAAATTATGTTACATACTTATGACACTCTCACATGACCCAGCTATATAAAATGTAAATGAAAAGGCAGTTGAGCTTAGTGTGTGTTACTCTTGGCTAACAAATTGTAGTGTTCTGATGCTACTTTGCACTCTTCTCTCTCGTTTTGATATACTACTTGTACTGATGAAGTGACTCTCACAATACGTTTCTTCTAGAGTCGCATTCTATCCTTCTTCTACACACATGAAATTGCGTCCTAAAATGCGTCTGATTATTATTATGCATTTCAAGCTGCGAAATATCATCCACGTCAAGCAGCCAAAATTGCAAATTGTTTCACGTACACAGGCATATCAGTTGGTATGTATATGTACATCCACACCACGAACACTTACTACAGCACATGGGAAAGGTGTGGAGTTGTACAACAACTTTTTCATCACCTTGCAGGATGCTGATGTCATTTGTCACAGAGCTATTGGCTACTGTGGGCGGTCAATAGGTGATGATGGCAAAGTTATATGTAGAGCATAGTATTGGATGAGGAGGGTAGAAGATGATGTCTCTTGATCATCTGCTGCTGGGAAATATCAGCCCAATAAATTATATGACAGTCTATGCATTTCAGCAGTATGTTCTTGCAGAAATGCCCTTCATTGGCTCACGAGGCGATGGTAGCAACGAGCCATCGCTCCCGTCATTCTTTTCAGCCGACACATGTGATGTGTTTTGGTCATCTTTTATTCCGGCCAACGGCGGCATGGTCACATGCTGAAGATGCCATGATGGTCAGAACTCGCAGCTGTGAATTTAAATGTCAATTCTCCTCGTTGCTCGGCAGATTCTGCTCATGGTTCTCCGATTTCGATTGCTTCAAAAAGTGAGCAAAACGTAGGAGGTGCGCCAAGCAAATTCATTATTTAGTATCTTAGCGTAGGAATTGGTACTGAAATTGGCGGGTCATCGAACTTTCTCATCCTGCGTTGAATAAGAAGCGGCCCACTGATGATGCTGTCCATGTCGACATCACAAGAGATAGACCCACAAAGCAACATATCTCGAACAGGCGTGGGCCTCTTCTCGAAAGGAGGAGGAGGCGGTCTTACAAGCGCCTCGGCGGCTTGGGCTGCTTCTGGGTTCGCGGGCCGCTGCGCTTACGAGACAGCACACAGAAAGATGTGGCTCTATCTGTTCGAGCCGGATTCGCGACAATGGCAAAGCATCGAAAGGCACATACATGCAATGTTTGGAAGCTCCAGCTGTGAACGTGAACGTGCAAAATGCCAAAGGACAACCACGATGCTATCAAATCGGACCTTGATGGCCTACTCGTTCATTATTGGGACAATCAGCTCGTCGTAATGCCGCCGTCACCGCCTCCTGTCGTTCACAATGGCAGAAAGTTGCCCACAACCGCTGCCGCTGCATCGGGTGCCGGGGGAGGTTTGATGAAGAGAACTGCTCCGTCAACAAGTAGCGAGGACGCCACAAAATCCGACTTTCTTCAAGGGAAAACATTCGTCCAAAAATTACACGCTATCCTCGAAGTGCCAAAATATTCTTCGATTATCTCATGGAATGATGCAGGTAATGTTGCTACCATTCACGATGCAGATGCCTTCATTTCCACGATTGTGCCTGCACACTTTAAGAAGTCGAAGTTTGGTTCATTTATCCGAAAGATGCGCCGATGGGGATTTAGTGCTATAACAAAAAAATGTACAACACCATCGGAAGAGGGACCAGATACTGTGGTAGAATTTAGTAGCGAGCACTTCCTTAGAGATCAACCGGATTTATGCTTGTTAATGAAAGACGAACGACATGTCAAAAAGCAGTTCTCGTTTTTGGATCGTACTGTGACGAATGTCAATTATGAGAATATTAATCAGGGATCAACGGTTGGACTTAATGCCCACTATTCCCCGAATGCAGCAAACTATCATTCAGAGTCTCAGCGATCGGGAGTTGATAACTCAATACCTCCAATGATTTCTCCAAATCAACAGCGACAATCATTTCATGGTGCTATGCCAATGATGAATACGATGATGCCACCACCACCTCCTTCACAACTTAAATATCCTCCCTATGGCTATGGTGCTCCCCATCCCCCGCGACTTGGCTATGGGCCAACATCTCCTTCGTTTCAGTATCCAGCACCAGATGGATATCCACCTTATCCACAGCAGCAACACCATCAGATGATGCCACAAAATTCGCAACAGCAGAAGATGATGCAACAATATCAGCAGCAGGAACACCAGGAACAGCTGCAGCAGCAACGTCAGAGGATGATGCTAAATCAGGAATTCACATCTCCCTCTGCAGATCCGAATCTAGCTGCTGTGTCTGGCAAGAGAAAAGCTGTCACATCTAACACCCGAAGTGAATTTACTGAGACCAGGGTTTCCACTGCAAAAGCAAGTGGGAGTGCTGCGGTATTAACGTCAAGTTCTGAGGAATCGGCGGAACTCTTACCGAATACGAAGGTGGACGTCAATGTGCAAATCCACTCTCGACTGGATGCTGAACAAGATGCATCAACAAGATGAGGTGTGATACATTTTGATTTGTGGAAAGAGGGGAACAAGAGCATAAATATATAAGAAAGAGTGTCCAGAGCGAGAGAAGATATCATGTGCTGAGAGCCACTTGAATATATATGTTGAGCATGTTGGAGCGAAAGAGAAACGAGACAGAGATTGTGGTTGCTTTCATTTTTGAAGATGGTAAGATGATCTCATTATATGCATCATAACGAATAAAATTACGTGTTAGTGAAGTGCACAGCTCGCAACCACTTGAGCTCTACTTAAAAGCTATTCTCTCTTGATGACAATAATGCACCCAATAATTACACCATAATGAAGCAGCTTCTCGTAAGCGATTACCTTGAATTGTGCAGAGTGCTTTGACTGTTTACAGGCATTGAAGACAGGCCAGAATGAAGGATGAAGAGAGAGCGAGATGAAGTTGGTCAGACGTTGATACTCGATTTAGCCTGGAGGAACTTTTAGATATGGATGCCAAACTCATATCAGGACTTCTGAGATACAGCTAAAAACGATCGTGCCTTTGGTTTTGAACAAATGTAACACAGCTAATTCATTAAACCTATTTCTATTTCATAAAACCCATTTGTCAGTAAGCGAGCCACCACATTAAACATTAAAAAATCGCCTGGTCCCAAAAAACGGTTTGATCGCTGGGATCATGGCCTTCACTAGGCAAGAGTTCCGTTGTCGATTCCTCAGAACTAGTCAACAGTACTGCAGCAGTCCCACTCGCAGTGGAAGCCGCAGGATCCGAACATCCATTGGGAGTGGCAGATGCTGCAAAATCAGTGGCTAGTACCCTCTTGCTGGACTTAGCAGATAGATTCTCGCAATCTGCCTGTGGAGGAGTGCGTTGCTGCTGATTTTGTTGCTCCAGCGGCTGTTGCTGCTGATATGGATAAGGTGAATATATATTCGGTGCTGATGGAGGCTGAAACGGAGGAGATGATGGCCCAAAGCCAAGTCCTGGAGCCTGAGGTGGTAGAGGGGGAGCGCCGTATCCGTAGGGAGGAAACTGAGGTAGTGGGGGCATCATCATGTTCATCATTGGCACCGCATTATGAACCGATTCTTGCTGCTGATGTGGAGTAATCATTGGCGGCACTGAGTTGGCATGTGCATGGTTACGAGGGTAGCAAACTATTCATGGTCGTATTCAAACCCCCAAC
The DNA here is from genome assembly GCA_018806925.1 of Skeletonema costatum. Classification (NCBI taxonomy): domain Eukaryota; phylum Bacillariophyta; class Thalassiosirophyceae; order Thalassiosirales; family Thalassiosiraceae; genus Skeletonema; species Skeletonema costatum. Next base: position 73,386 of record JAHBBA010000903.1, on the reverse strand, counting down.
GCCTGCGCTCAACTGTTGAGATTCCGACTTATTTTCCGCAGAATTTGCATTCGATGATGTCCGAGGAGAGTGAACACAAACTCCTACCGATGATCCCTGTTTAACATCCTGCCCTCGACCATTAGCCTTCCTAACAGTACGATCCAGAAACGAAAACTGCGTTTTCACATGCCGTTCATCCTTCATCAACAAGCACAACTCCGGTTGGTCTCTAAGGAAGTGCTCGCTACTAAATTCCATCACAGCACTTTGTCCTCGCTCTGACGATGTAGATGTTCTAGACGTTGAATGCTTTTTAGTGATAACACTAAATCCCCATCGGCGCATCTTCCGGATGAACGAACCAAATTTAGACTGCTTAAAGTGTGTAGGCACAATCGTGGAAATGAAGGCATCTACATCATGAATGATAACGGCGGTGCCTGCGTCGTTCCATGAGATAATTGAAGAGTATTTTGGAACTTCGAGGAGAACGTGTATTTTTTGAACAAATGTTTTCCATTGAAGGAAGCTGCTAACGGAGTTTGTAGTGGCTTGGTTGTCGTCGAACTGAGCAGTCGATGTGGAGTCTACACTAGCACTTGACGCAGCACCAGCGGTGGGCGACTTCTTGCCGACATGAACGACGGGTGGATGAGGTGGTGATGGCGGCATGACAACGAAGCGGATGATTGCTTTAGCCCGACCTGTTGATTATTCCAACAATTATGAGCGTAGAAGGTCAACAAGATTCGAGAGCACGTAGCATCCAGTTGTTGCTTCGGCATTTTATGGACCACCCAGACAATGCTAGTGGAAAGCGACGTTGGAAGTTCATTGCATTATGTGTGCTTTGCGATTTTCATGCTGCCTTGTGTCGATTTTTCAAACAATGGGGACCATTTTTCCCATGTGTGCTATCTTGTACTGCAGGCCGCTCGAAAACCGAAGCAGCCCGGGGCCTTCGCCGCCCTCCTCTTCCTTCATCAAAGAACTAGCCCACGCCTCGCCTTACAAGACCGCCCTCCTCTTCCTTCATCAAAGAATAAGCCCACGCCTCGACGGAGGCTTTCGTCAAGATGATAATATGAGGGAGAGGGAGAAAGAGTTGGACGAACCCACGATTTTTCATACTGATTCCTACGCTGGTGATACGTAGGCAAATGCTTCTCATAGCGCACCTCCTCCTCCGCCGCACCCCACCTACCTTCCTCGACACTACACCCTCGTTTTATGATGGTTTGCCGGAGCAAAAGAGAAGCAAAGAGACTCTGTACCAACACCTCAGCACGTAAAGCCTCATGCTGCACACGCAGTATATTGACACATCCTACAGTCATTATTCCAAAACCTGCGAGCATTGTGGTGCGCACATTATATCTTCTTTTGCACGCAGCACTCCGCTTGCAGCCGGCACTCTGGGTTCTCCATCATTATATTACTGAAATCTACCACCATCTAATGCAACAGAAGATTGCTCTCCTCCCTTCTGCGCTACCAAATAAAGCATCAAAATCCTGATGCCCAAGCCTACGCTCAGCGCTCACTCCAACTCTACTCCATCTCCATCACGACGTCGTAGGTGAAGAGTTATGACAGCATTAGTTAGCTCATGCCAAGTTGGCCAAGGGAGAGCCTGCCAAATCGTACCTAATTGCAGGTAGTATGTTGCCAGCTCGAAAAGATTGCAAGGCAAGCGAGAAAGAACACATATCGTGCTTGCATCATGTATGCATGTGATCCTCTTTCTCGCCTATTAAGTTCTACAACAACGCAAATTTAGAATCCCGTGTATTCTATTAGATTTGTGCGCTTGGCGTCGTTCGTGTGATTTTCGGCACATATTACGTTTGAGTGGCAGGTCGTTTGTGCGAGAGACCGAGACGGTGAAGCAGAAGACAAACGCTGCACACACATTCTTGCTCCTTTCCAAATCTGTAGAGACATGTCCACCTTATCCAATCAAACATATTCATCTTGGTGGTTACCATTTCCATTAAGTGAATAATATCGAGAAAATACCCCAAATGAAACTCCCAATCCCAACAGCTTACTCGTCAACAAAGAGAATGCTTGGCTTCTGTTGTGTGCCACTTCGACAGCTAATGAGGAGGACAATGAAAACACAAAGAAAATTTATCTAAATCCAAATTATGGTGCAAGAGTGGTAGCAGGAGGTGGGGCGGGGTGGGGGTGCAAAGTAGACATCATTGCACTACTGCTGGAAACATATGATGTGTATCAGTATCAAAACGGAATGCTCATGGGAAGCTTCCTATTGACCTTCTTTGGGAAAGCAGTGAGGTCCTTGATAGAAAAAGCACAGAATACACGGAGAGCGTCTTCCTGAAGGTATACCCCGAGACTATGATGAAGCAATAAAGAAGTATCAATCGGCTTCAGCAAGTAAGAATGGAAAGAAGAGAAAGTTTGGTCGTGAAGAGTAGAACCACCCCACTTAATGCTGTACTACTAGCAAATGAATTAGTGAGCTCATCGTATTATCTAGATACACATAAACATCCTCTGCTCGTAGTCTATGCGAGCCAAGGGAGGCCACACTTGAATTGAGCAATTCCACAACATTCTCACTTCGAAAGAAGTGGCGACAGAGATTGTTTTTTCACGTTCGCGCACGTCCCACGTGCGCCGTCTGTCCGATCATCACACACAACACTAACAAAATGAACAAACCGTACCAACCAGCCTCTAGGGCTTGACTACGGAGGGTCAAATGGGGTATCATATCGTCTTGTAACCATTCAGGGTGAGTTTTATGGCAGTACCAACCAGCCTAGGGTTTGATATCGCAGGGGGGTTTGGGGTAAATCGGTTGTCGGATCGCTAAAATTAGCGAGAGCTCGTCGTATCATAGCACAAGTATGGGCACATATGTGACATTAACTATGATAAAATGACGCGCACGTGGGACGTGCGCGCAGGCAAAAAACAACCTCGTGGCGACAGGAGCCGTATTGATTCCTACGCCAGCTCCCGCACTTTCTACAGATCGTAGCTAGCTCACACTATGTAAAATACTGCGCCAAGCAGCCAAAGCACAGTATTAGCAGTAGTGACAGTTGTTGATAATATTATCTACAACCTACAATTGTCGTTGGACGAGCAGCACTTCCTCTCTCTATCAACCATGAGCGAGAGCGGCAATAATAGAAGACAATCAGCTGAGGATGAGTTATATTCTCATTGCCAATCTGAGTCTCTTTCAGAGGATGGCCTACGCGAAATTATTGAGCAGTTCGGATTGTCATCAAATAATAATTATGTGGGTGACACTGATTACGCATTCTTCTTTTGGGCATGTGCCAATAATAGATTCAATGAGGGGATAATTCAATGCCTTCTCGAATATTTTCCGGCCGCTGCCAGTGATACTGATGAAAATGGGTGGTCGCCTCTTCATTTCGCATGCAGGAACCCAAATGTGACACCCAATATTATGCAACTCCTCATTGATGCTGCTCCCGATTCTGTTCGTTGTGTAGATAAAGAATACGATACGCCTCTTCATCATTTATGCATGAACGAAGAACTGGACGAAACACCTGCATTGGGAATTTTGAAGCTGCTTATCTTGAAGCAACCTGAAGCAATCCGGCATTCGAATAATGAAGGCTGTCTTCCGATTCATTGTGCTGCGGGTGTTGCGGGCGGGTTGAAATCTCCTGAGTTTTGTCGTGTGCTCATCGAATCATATCCCGGATCTGAGCGAATAGGTGATGTCAACGACGCACTACCTCTGCATCATGCATGTGGTGATAATACTCTTTCCACAGTAGAATACTTGTACAAACTTTACCCCGATGCCATCAATCATGCATCAACACTTGGACATTATCCTATTCACTACGTAATTACAGATCTGATTCGCAGAACAAACCCGACCGTTGCTGTAGATATCGTGAAATTTCTGCTTGATTGCAACCCCAATGTTAAATTACAGATGGTGGATGGACCTTTCTCTGCTTTACTTCGCTTGTCTTCTGGAGTGTAATGATTTAAATACAGATGCTGTTCTTGGAATCCTCAAAACAATTTATGATGCAAACCCCGAAGCAATTGAAGACATCAATATTGCTTCCAGTATTTATGGTTATCATCCTCAAGTGCAAGCATTTATCAACGACGAGTTTAGTTTTATGTTCGCCGAGCCAAAGATCACGGTCTGATGACAACACCCGTTCACAATGGACAACTCCCCACTGCACACAGCACTTTGCAATAATGTAAGGCTTGGCTCGATCAAAACTGCTAGTGAAAGGCAATCCTTCTGCGGTTAGAAGTATCGATGATAGCGGTAGATTACCTTTGCACGTTGCTTGTGCGAATCACAAATCTGCTAGCGTTGTTCAATACTTGCTCGGCCTCGCTATGAGGACTCTTCGAGCTGTGGATTATGACAATAACACCGCCCTCCATTATGCGTGCCGTGGAGCAAAGTATGATACGATAGCGATGTTGCTGGAAAAGTATGGTGCCGTATCGGTATCAAAAGGGAATGCTCACGGGAACCTACCCATCGACCTTCTTTGGGAGAGTAATGCAGTGGAAGATAGAGAAAGCGTTGAATACATGGAGAGTGTCTTTCGCCTGTTGAAGGCGTACCCCGAGACTGTGATCGACTGCATCGTGAATATGAAACAGCAAATCAAGTCGGAGGAACTACCCATCTCAGAATGGGAAGAAGAGAAAGTACGGCAATGCATAGGTGGGAGGGTGACGGAAGATTACTTTTTCATACGATACATCTAATGTTTCTATCATGTGAATATTACACTTTGATCATAATGTAATTATGCACCAATCTAACATATTCATCTTGATGATTATCATCATTTCCATTAAGTGAATAGTATCGAGAAAACACACCAAATGAAACTCCCAATCCCAACAGCTTACTCGTCAACAAAGTGAATGCTTGGCTTCGGTTGTGAGCCACTTCGAGAGCTGACGAGGAGGACAAGGAGAATACAAAAGAAAATCTATCTAAATTATGGTGCAAGAGGGTAGGCTTGCACAAGCCAAGGGTATGGTAGTGGGCGGGCGCGGGTATGAACTTGGCAAGTAGCTAATGCACTAACAAACCAATTTTATAAACTTGTTGCAAAAGTTACCAAACCTGTTAGTAGAGGGTTAGACGAATCTAATAGTCTCACTATCTTGATGTAGCTACTCGTATTCGTCGAGATACACCATTGCAAAGATAGCACATGTGCCGAACATGCCACCAACACATTTTTGACGACATCTGCACGTAAAACTTCGTAGACGGCCTTGTAGACGGCCGATTTTCGTCCTTCAAAGTGCATAGAACCTTTCAGTAGGATGTTGACGAAGAGTATGCTGGGTATTAACGCCAATAAACATGTTCTTTATGGCATAGTAGCAGTAGTCCTGGGACCGACGGTTAGCTTTTTCATGGTCAAAGGGAGGGTTCGCATCCATCCCGGTATGTAGGCCACGAATTCCTACGTGGAGATTTCCCCCCCATCACTCCGATCGACACACCCATCGGCAGGTGAATGCAATAGCGGTTTATGACATACCAACCCAATCAAACATTGTAGTACTCATCAAATATCATTACAAGACTACTGTGGAAGGTATTCACAACGTTTTAGCACTGTCATGTCTTGCTTATGGGCTTCTCAATACAATATTACGACCGATTTTGTTCATACCCGAGCATTCGGCAGGCACTGATGTCGCATTTATTGTGGTGAATTGCCATTGTATGGGCATCATTACTCTACAACTTGGTCCTTACAATAACAATAAGTTGTATGTCGTGATTACTTGCCATTTAGAAGCTCTAAATATGCAAACTACATCGGGTTCTGATCGATGGAGATGATCCAAACATGCTCTCCTTTGCACAAGACACACTATTGTGAATACAATTGATTAGACAAACATGGGGCACCTCACATCAATCCATTCATTTATTACTTTGATAACATCATTAGAAGCCATTCAGGTGGCAATTGCCCCTCAAATAATGACTCCAGCCACAAGAAGATTATGATCTGTGCATTTTTTGTGCTCGACGGATGGTTTGAAACTGAACAAACAGTTGCAGGTATATCAATACAGTGGGCGTTTAATGATACCTCGCCATTACCAATCCACTCCATAATGGTTAATAATCGTTATATGATGATTACTTGGTGGTTGTGGGTTACATTCTTAATAAATTGTCACTGAAAGCTTCCTCGTCTGAGTGATGATGGACACAAGCTGTCGCAATGATGATACCTTTTCGCCACTTTGTTGATTCCTTAATGATTATATTGCCCATCCATTGAGGCAAAACGATCGCCCATCGATTGTTGCGTACAGTTCCGGATGAATTGCAATTAATAGTGCCTCAACACGAAGAAGATGCCATCATCTTTCAGCAGGACATTATTGCTCCAAATATTATCAGAATATGAAATGGCAATTGTTACCTTCATACTACTCTAATGTGAATGCCACCGGCAACCCTCATATCAATGTTTTGTGCAGGTGGCGACATTGGACAGGTTGTTTGGGTATGTTGCCGATGTATGATAAATTGAGTTGGAAGAAGTCGTTGATGGCACTCATCACAGCATGCGGCGATGGCGAAAAGCGACGTAATAAGGTTGGAACTCGATTGACCGGCACCAAATCTCAGCGTCAATCGCTAACAATAGTTTGCTGGGATGATGGAAGGGCGCTGGGCCATGAGGAGGGCCGTAAGAACGAATGATTGTCAGTTTTGGGATCGATCGGTCGTGGTGGATACGCTGTTTTTTCAAAGAGGCTGTCTTGTGTATGTGTCTTGTGACGATAGATGCAGTCGTCCGTTGCCGACCGCACGGTAGATATGGCGCATCGTGGTAATATGGAACAAGTTATGGGTGGCGGGTATTACCCTCGGCATGGTTCCGACAGTGTAAATGGTCGATATAGTCAATGACCGATGATTCTCCATCGTTTTGCGACATGTGAGAGAAAAAAAGTTAGGCAAAAAGGGCTTTTTTGTTAGCGGATTTTTTTTTTCCAAAAATCATCACAACTTGCTTCAGGAGAATGAGCATTACTCCTCTATTACTTGTCCTCAGCTTGCCTACCTGACCATTCCGTACTCACAGCTCGATGTCGATGGGGCAAGCTGGGGACAACTTTATCGACACTATAGAAAATTTGTATGTCATATGGATTCCACGTAGCTTACGTAGAAATTGGCTATAAAATAATTATCTATCTATCTAGCGCACTGCGCCTTGCCAACTTCATACGGCGCGCGGGCTGTGGCTCGTTTTGTGAGGAGGTGAGACGCATCTCAACCAAGGGAAGGCTTTTACGAAAGACAACGGGAAAGAGAAATTGCTGCGAGGACCAGTACTAATTCCGTCAGTAGGAATTTTCAAAAAAAAGTTTGCGTCTTTTTGAATTGGCCTTTTCGCTCTAAATTATACGTCGGAATTAGTAATGATAGAAGGATTTTGGCGGACTCGGATGGGAGTTTCATGAAACAATTTCGAAAAGGGTAACCTAATCTGTTACAATATGTAACATATAGACATTTGTTACACACACACATAACTTTTCTCCCTTTGTGTGTGGGTGTCACATGGCCCAGGTTCTAGAGTTTTCTGAATGCAAACAATCAGGGATGTTACATGTTACACAACACACACACATGGCAAGAAACCACACCGAATAAAGTCATAAATATGCAATCAACATTGTTTATTACCATGTATATGCCACCGCCTCCCATCCACACCGGCGGGAAGTCGGGCAGCACCGCTGCCGGCGCATCGGGTGCTAGCCTCCCTGCAGCAGCAGATCTGGTTCAGGGATCAGTATTTTCTCCATCAATAAACTCAGCCGTCGCAAGCAAACGATTGCGGTTCCCCCCATGACAAAACATTTGTCGAAAACATTCACACGCTTCTCGAAGTGCCAAGTTACTCTTCTATCATCTCATGGAATGAAGATGGCACCGCCGTTATCATTCACGATGTAGATGCGTTCATATCTACGATTATGCCCGTGCACTTTAAACATTCACAGTTTGGCTCATTTACTCGGAGGATGCGACGATGGGGATTTCGTGTCACTAAAAAGCGTTCATCGCCATCATCACCATCTAAATCTTCTGAGCGAGGACAAAGCAATGCGATGGAATTCAGCAGTGAGCACTTTCTTAGAGATCAGCCGGAAATGTGCTTGTTAATGAAGGATGAGCGGCAGACGAAAAAGAAGTTTCAATTTTTAGATCGTAATGTGAGGAAGAGTGATGGCGTGGTGGAGAATAATCCGGGATCTGCGGTTGGAGTTGTTCACTATCCACCTTCATCATCATCGAGAGGTAGTATCATGAAAACCTCCTTTTGAGAGCAATCAGCCAATTCCTGTGCACTATCCTCAGTCATTGCCGAACATGAATACTGCGATGTCGGAACCCCGACGATTGAGCGCAGGCACAATGGGCTTGAGTGCAGCCATGAATGATGGCTACCTTCAGAACTATTCACAAGAGACGACTTCAATGATGCCACCGCTGATTTCACCAAGTCAGCATTCGATTCAGAGTGCAGTGCCAATGATGAATACGATGATGCCACCTAATCTGCCGCAACTTCAGTATCAGTATCCTCCCTACGGCAACACTGCACCTCCAGCGGGAAGTGGCTACGGTCAAGCGTCTCCAGCGTTTCAGTATCCATCAGCACCCTACGTATATCCTCCACCTCAACCACAGCAGCAGCAAACACAGGCACAGGCACAGCAGCAACAACAGCAAACTAAATCAGCAGTACCCGCCTCTTCCTCCAACTGCTGCTTCCTTCTTCAGAAATGTTGATGCCAGGGCTTCCACTGCAACAACTGCCACTGCGAATGTTGTTCTAATGTCGTCTTTGTCTCAATCAAGTTCTGACGAAGCGCCGACTGAGGAGTTGGATCTCTTACCTACCAAAAAGAGCCCCGCACGAGTTCGCCCACAAAATGTGCACAAGAGCCAAGGGAGAGGAGGTGAAGTATGATTCATGTTCTGGGAGTCAAAGCTACGTTAGAATGGTTTATATTTGAGAGGCAAAGCTACGTGAGAGTGCATTAAATAGATAGATGTTAAAGAACAGAATAAGAGTATGTTTTGGTGAAGAGTACACTTTGCAGTTAAGTATAGAAAGAACGCTGTTTGCCACAATCAAACCATAGACCGTGTTCCATAAGCTTCCCCGCTTCTCCTGGGCCTCAAAGGATTTTTGAACCACCTCAACACAAAAAAGCAACGGACAATGGCGACCCCAACCCCCCTATGCCCATGCACCACCGATGGATATACCACCCCAAACCGCCTCCGCCAACCGTGGTGGGTCGATATCGACCGATTATGAGCGAAGAATGAATTGTCTTGTGCACCTACCCTTATTTTCGGTGCCTTAACACATCTTATGTCCGTTGGTGCTAAAATGACGAAATCGCCACCTACACAACAACATATTCGTTATATCTATGCACCTCTACAACCCTGCAAACCGATCAATTGACGATTTAATGCTATGATACGAAAGGGCGGCGTGTTTCTCGGTGAGGGTCGCCGTTACGGCTCATCTATTCCAAATCGACTCGTCGTTATTATGTCATTATATCGGCACAACCGACTTGATGGGAGGGGACAATAACAACGTCAATAGGGGGTAACGGTAGTCTACAGTTGAATGGAGCTTCGAGAGGCCACGTGCTGTGTATACCTTCTGTCATAGAGGCGGTGGAATGTTCTTACATACTGTCATCAATGCGTACGATTCAGACTCTAGAGACAAATAATAACATCATCGGGGGTACGTAACGTAACCTATGAGTCAATCCATGGCACCCACGACTCTCAGAAACAACGAAACGACATGGATTGATGATATTACAACTTCTGATTTGTTGGATGGGTGTACTGTGATGGATGTAGACGACGCAGCTCGTTCATCATACGACGAAAGCGTTATTATTCGTGCAATGCAGCAGGCTCAGTGTATGGGAAGTAGAGAGATAGATAGCAACCATTATTGAAGTATCAACAGTCCCAAACGTTATTATTGAGTCTCAACAGTATTCTGGGGTTTTGCAGTGCATTGGAGTTGGTAGATGTGGTTTTCTCTGACTATCATAGACGCGCTAACTTGTTGATGTAACAATAATTGGAGAGTGGTGTGAAGATCTTAGGGACACTTGAAATATCACACAACCCAATCTGAAGCGAAATATTAGCGCACACTGCAATAGACAAACCTATATCTACAATGGAGTGGAGTGTTGTGGATGAAATGATGAGGATCAAATGATGATATCTATCTTGGTGGCTGGCGGAGTTGATTGAAGATGACATTGTATTGCCTTTGCCTATTTCGCCGCCTAAAACGAAACGATTAAACAATCGTCACGACAAATAGCTGGGAGATTCGCCTTTTAATGGATGTTGAACTGCTGGTGCTGACTTGGCGAGGTACGGATAATTGTACAACTTTTGTAGCCGAGCTACAATATAGGCTGAGTGAGAGTGGCTTTATTGTAATCCTAACGCGACAAACAACATGAACGCAACAGCTCTATCATGCATCAATGAAGCAGCAAGAGTTACAACTGACCGGGTTATTGATAGAAGCAAGAGAGATGCGTCGTCATGGAGGATTTGCCGAGTGAGGCACAAACGCACGTGGTACTTGTGGAGGAGCCCCGGGAGTACAGGGAAACTTTCATTATACGACAAGCGAGAGACCCACGGCGACATATTTCGTAGAGAGTACATTGTGACGAGGTGTTGACTTTGATTTGCTAGACAGCCACATCGATCAGAGATTAGAGGAGTAGTACAGAAATGGCAATTCAACAACTAAGCATCCTGATCCATACGATGTGGAGGAATAACAATCCTTAACCACATCAATAGATAGCAAATATCGCAAGTAGGTTGATCACACTTTCACATGTAAATATAATTGTACTAATGAAATACTGTATGAAGCGATGTTCAACTGTGATATGGCAACACGGATGATAGTAGAGATGAGAGATGCTCTATGATGGGTAGTTCTTAGTGGAGAAGCATGCGTCTATGCTTGGAGGAAATGAAGCAGGATCAGCGTATTATCATTACTATCGACTATCATTGGTTGCCTTGTTGTTTGCCAAACTTGTGGGCCTTTACGATTGCATGCTACGTCATCATCGAGGAGCGAGAGAGTAAAAAATGTTTTGAGGCCCAAGATCGGTGATTATTTTTCTGGTGGGGCTTATGGAACACGGTCTATGACTGTTCACTCTCTTTTCTCTGCCTGCCTCCCGTCTTCCCACTCCAACACGCAACGACCATCATGTGCATTGGTCTCTGCATGTGGTGCTTGTGCCTATCTACTTACAGTCACCACACGGTTAGCTTGACCCCCAGTGCGCCAGAGCTGGCGGTCAAGCTAACTGTGAAGTAAAGCTAAGCGTGTGTAGGGTATATAGTGGTACTACGTACGTGTAAACATAAGTACCTGGATATATAAGTACGTAATACGTCTATGTATGCGTTCTGCCAAGCAGCAGTGAGGGTGCAGCTGGCATTATCAGAAGCAGGTGACACAGACGACAATCATTACATAACTATTATATTTAAACCATAATAATAACATGGAAAAAAGTGTTCTTTCAGACGATCATCGGAGAGTTCGTCGTAAAGGGTCGAGCAAAACACAGCATGCACCTTCTTATCACAGCCGATACAAACAACGATGAGCCCCGACTGTCGCAGCACTGGGTGCATTACAGCCAGGATTAGCATCACATTTGTCATGTTGATTGGTTTTACAGAGTAATATTATCTAACTACCAAGCTTCTTCTGTCACTCTCCTGGAGAAGCGGGGAAGCTAGAGATGAGACCTGTGTCTCGAGTTTGCCAGTCAAGCTAACTGTGAAGTCAAGCTAAGCGTGTGTCAGCTAACGTGTGGTGACTGTACCACCTTGTTCCTTGTTCATCTGTATCGTAGAGATGTGGTTGTTATGCACGGGACAGCCCTCCTGTGGTAAAACAACGCTGGTGAAGAAAGCCTTGGACCGCATCCTTGAGTGGCAACACAGCGAAGATGCTTGCCTTGACCGTAAGCAAGCTCCGAATGCATCACACACAAAAATAGTTGTGTCGGGATTCTACACGGATGAAGTTCTCGATGGTAACAGGCGTCGTATAGGCTTTGATATTGTCGGAATAGCAAGTGGGAAGAGAGGTATCCTGTCTAGAAAGAGTGGTCATCCATCGAGCTATCCCAAGACGGGACAATATTTTGGGACGTTGCATCGTTCGAAGACGTCGCGTTGGCGGAGCTAAATGTTGATGATGCTACATCTCAAATCATTATCATAGATGAAATCGGGCGTATGGAACTTCATTCAAAGAAATTCCAAGCAGCAGTGGAAAATCTGTTACAACACCAACATATTTTAGTGGTCGGTGCAATTACAGCGCCGATCTACGGTCACCGCGTACCATTTTGCGATCACATCACTGATGGATACGAATCGGAAAAACATTCGATGCGTGTGGAAGTTATGAGTATCAAAAAGTCCAATCGGGAGACTATCACAACTGATTACCTTGACCGATTGGAGAATATGCTCAATGAATTGAAATGACAGGGTGGAGCTAATAGCGAAGGCGCTTGACGAGTTGAAGACAAAACAATATGTATTAGCATACATTCCTACTGCCAATTTGAGGAACCAGATTTCGATAGAGAGTTTTCCACAGAGAAAGAAATTGTACAGCCTTGCCTCTTTCGGTTGCCGTGACGAACATGTCTCTTCTCAACTCAAAGGTAATGCCACGATGCTCATCAGACATGACAGACACACCATATCATTAAACTTGGGGTTGGCGTTGCCGTAGACTTGGTAGAAGAGAAAACTGATCATATAAAACAATGCAACATACTTTACATGATGCTGCTGTCATCATCAGACTGCAAGTACGTGTGTGCTTGCTATTCTTGCTGCTGTAGCAAATAAATGAGAAATAACGAGAGCAAGGCGATGCAAAAATCTCTGTAACAAGTAACTGCAAGATATCTCATTTCCCGAGAAGAAACTCAGCGAGAGATCGCTCTGCCAACCCTTCGTCCTACATGCGTGTTTTGCAATCGTTATTAGATATACATGTACGAAGAAGATGCCAAGTAATAATTACAATTCTGACGTTTACAGAGATGCAATCGGGATTTCACCAGTTTGCACCAAGAGGTGCCGCGACACCACGAAGAATCACGCTAGAGAGGAATACCTACCTACTTACTACTATCGCTATCGATAGCTCCATGCCATATCCTGCATCATCTAGTACAAAACATCTGTCTGAAGAGCCATCCGGAGCGAGACTAAGTACATACCATTAGAAGAAAGTAAATGAGTAGTCAGTAAGTAATTTGTTGGAGGGAAGTTAAGTTTTTGGTTTCTCGTTCCTGTGCGTGCTCGTTTCGTCAATTCAAATTTATTCAAAAATGGAAAGGGGGGGATGGGCTGGGGATGGTAACCACAATAAGCCGCCGCGCCCATCGTGCTCAATACATAAATGGCATTATCTCAATTTCTATCAACCATGAGCGAAGGCGATATTTTAGCATGCAACCAACCGAATCAATCTTGTCGGAACTGCTTGAGCATTGTATATCAAAATCGCTCTCAGAAGATGGCCTACGTGAAAAAATTGAGCGACACCCCAATAGCAAAAATCTTCTTGTCAGCGATTATGATGATTTCCTCGTTGAGGCATGCAAAAATGAAAGAGTCACCGAGGGAATAATTCAATGCCTTCTCGAATATTTTCCTGCCGCTGCCAATGCTACTGACGAGTTTGATTGGACGCCGCTGCACGCTGCATGCTGCAATACAAAATGTGACACCCAATATTATGCAACTCCTAATTGATGCAGCACCCGAGTCTGTTCATAGTGAAGATATATCAGGTTGGATGCCTCTCCATCTGTTATGCAAAAACAAAGAACTGGACGATACAACCGCGTTGGCAATTTTGAAGCTACTTATTGAGAAGCACCTTGATTCAATCCGACATGAGACGAACCACGATTATGATACTGGCTTTCTTCCAATTCACATTGCATGTGATACTGGAAAATCTCTTTACTTTTGCCGGGTATTAATCGAAGCATATCCCGGATCTGAGCGAATAGCTGTTAAAGATTCAGCAGAACACTTTCCACCAGGTCCTGAACAGGTACTTGATGTTGAAGGAGCGCTTTCGCTGCATTATGCATGTACGAGTAATACCGTCGCCACAGTGCAATACTTGTACAAACTTTACCCAGATGCCATCAATCATGCAACAACAAATGGACATTATCCAATTCACGCCGCAATTAGTAATATGAGTCACAGAGACAATGCGACCGATGCTGTGGATATTGTGCGATTTCTGCTGCATTGTGACAGCAAAATGGCATCACTAGAGGTGGCTGGACAATCTTTACTTGCATGGGCTTGTTGCGAGGAGTATAGTGATTCAAACCTGAATGCTGCGCTACAAATTATCAATCTTTTGAATGATGCATGCCCTGAATCCGTTCGCAAAGAAGACAGGAATGGCAAGATGCTTCTTCATCACCATTGTCTTCGTCAAAAGGACGAAACAGCAGCAATCGAAATTTTGAAGCTGCTTATCGAGAAGCACCCAGCAGCAGTCCGTCACGCGGATAATCAAGGCAAACTTCCGATCCACATTGCGTGTTTCCACGCACAATCTCCTGAGTTGTGTCGTTTGCTCATCGAAGCGTATCCTGGATCTGAGCGAATCATTAGTGCCAAAGGCATGCATCCGTTCCATTTGGCATGTTTCTCTGGTAAATCCGTCGCCACAGTAGAATACTTGTACAAACTTTACCCCGATGCCATCAATCATACAACAATAGATGGACGTTATCCGATTCACATGGCAATTATGTGCATGCGTCACAGAATAGCTGCTGTGGAAATTGTGAAATTCTTGCTGGATTGCGACAGCAAAATGGCACCACTGGAGGTGGCTGGAGTTTCTCTGCTTTATCTCGCTTGTCGGCAGGAGTATGATGATTCAAGCATTCAGGCCGGCATCCAAATGATCAAGGTAATTTATGATGCGCATCCTGAAGCAATTGAACACAGAAGGATTTCGTCCGATATTCAACGTTATCACCAACAAGTGAGAGCATTCATCAATAGTCAGCTAGTCCATGCTCGTCAAGCCAAAGATCACCGTCTTATGACAACACCTGATCACAATGGACGACTTCCACTGCACACAGCGCTTCAGAACAATGTCAGACTTGGCTCGATCAAGTTGTTGGTGAAAGGCAATCCCTCAGCAGTACTATCTCCCGATATTAGCGGTGCGACACCCTTGCACATCGCATGTCAGCACCACGATTCCGCTAATAGTGTTATGCAACACTTGGTTACTCTTGACGCAAAGACTCTTGAAGCAGTTGATAGGGATGGAAACACAGCCCTTCATCTTGCTTGCCGCGGTGCTAGGCATGAAATCATAGCGATGCTGCTAGAAAAATACGATAATGTATCAGTATCGAACCGGAATGCTGACAAGAAGCTTCCCATTGATCTGCTTTGGGAAAGCGATGGGGTCCTTGATCGGGAAAGCATTGAATACACGGAGAGCGTATTTTCGTCTTCTAAAGGCTTACCCTGAGATGATGATGAACTGCACCGTGAATTTGAAAAGGGAACATCACACCACGTCGGACGACTTTTCGTCTCAGAATGGAAAGAAAAGGAAGTTTGATGCCGCTAGAGAGGTGAACCGCTCTACAGCAAGAAATGGAATCTCGAAGTCTCTTGGTATATGTAGTTAATTGTAGTAATGATGAAGACGAATCAATGTGATGGATTTTAATACCCACCTCATCAAGAATAATCGCAAGCTCATCAAAGATAACAAGATCATTAGCTTCTACCATGGCACTACTGTTACTTCTGGCAACTTGTCCAAAACAACGCAACCCTTCTTTCTCTCTTTCTTGTGGTGACGGACGGACGAGCGGATGAGCAAACACAAGAGCTCATTCTTCTTTGGAGTTTTCAGCTGCACCATGGGCATTGCTGACAGTGGAAGAGTGGTAGTAGCAGTAGCACTAACCTTTGAGCTTTACTTGTGTCCAGCAAATGCCCGAGTAGGTAGGAACCAAGGTCAAGTACGTGTACTTGATTGAATCTTCGGGGAATGCGCAAGACTATACACCATAAAGAAGTTTGAGCATCGGATTTTACTAAACATACTGTTAGCACCGACGATGCGGCATGGTGATCGAACAAGCACACGGAGTTAGTTTAGGCTATGTACGATAACTCAAAATCCGAAGGGGCTGGCAGATGTTCTGTTATATTGGAGAAGGGAAACACGCTGCGACGTTTCCTCTAACGCAATCAAATCAAATACATATGTATGTACAATAACCAGCGGCAGCCGGCCCTTTGTGTTGCTGAGATTATTGATTGGGTTGCTCTGAGATAGTTAATTCTTCGTTTCATTAACAACAACCATGGCCAAGAATCCATCAAGAAAGTCACAGTCAAAGAAGGTCGCTGCAAAAAAGTCCTCCACTTCCACCTTAGCAAAAAAGAGAATCACTAAAATTGGCTATCTCGACAAGGCCAACGCAAAGCTAAAAGCTGCACATGACAATCGAGAACGTGATTACGCCGCTGAAATTAAGAGACTCGATGACAAAGAAGAGGAATTGCTCGTTCGTCTCTCAAAGCTTGAGGAGCAAAAAGAAAAAGTTGCTACGGAGCACGGTGAAACAGAAGATGTGTCGGATGATGATCTGATTGAAATTAATGCTGGTGGAAAGATAATTGCTGCGAAGCGGGGGACGCTGTGTCAATTAAAGGGGACGAGATTGGAGGCATTATTTAGTGGTCGCTGGGATAAGAAGTTGCAGAGAGGATGCAGCAGCGGCAGAATATTTCTAGATGTGAATGGCGATTGCTTTCAAGCAATTGTGGACTATTTAAATGAGTTGGCAATATCTTCGGACGAAGATCCCCCCGAATACCCGACTGTAGGGGGAGAAAATAGACTCATACTCCATGATCATTTGCAGCTATTTGGATTGCCTCGTCGACACTGATGTCTGAGAGCAATATCATCAAAGACTTGTCTCAAGTGGAAAGCATCGAACACTGGTTACAAGAAGATGGATCTGCTGGGACCATGACACTTCTTTATCGTTCCTCCAGAGATGGCTTATCACCTGGAGCGTTTCACGATAAATGCGACGACAATGACAGTGGTGACAACGTTCGTACGCTTGTAATCATCGAAACAAAAGAGGGCGGAATAGTAGGGGGTTATTCAAACACACCATGGGACTGTTTTAATGGTAATTACATTGGGGCGGACAAAGCATTCCTCTTTGCTCTTTCTGGATTCAATACTACATCTCCTTGCAAGATGAAGCTGAAAGATAAAGATGACGTAGAAGCAATCATGAATGACGGAGACCATGGTCCAGTTTTTGGCGGTGGGCACGACCTTTGTGTAGAGGGCTCACGTGTTTATTTAGATGTGGGACACACATATGAGATAGGTCCTACAGAAGAATTTAACTGCAATGAAAATTACGAGATCAACGAGATGGAAGTGTTTCAAGTATCTGATCCTGGTAAACAAAAGCAGCTCTCTCCATGTTCTGAGAAGAAAGCAACATTAGTTGACAGATTTACAAGAGAAGTTAATGTTGCCATCAATCAGAAGTGGCTGACACTGCAAGAATTAGAGGAAGAAGTATTCTCGCTTGAAGAGAGTTTCAAGGACGAGATAACTTTCATTGATTCTTTCGTAAGTAGGGATACAAGCGGTGTTGTCATGCTCAATGTTAGCGGCACGATGATGGCCACGGAACGTGCTGTTTTGATGTTTGCGGAAGACTCGGTGCTTGCACAACAGTTTGACGACACGAAATGGACTGAGCAAGGCTGCAAAGATATGCGTGTGAAGGACTGGGAACCAGACGATGTGATGAAGTGGATGAAGAAAATCACAGATATCCCGAACAATGTTGCACAACTCTTCATTGAGAATGAAATTACGGGATCAGAACTCATTGCATTAGATAAGGAAGGGTTGAAAATGCTTGGGGTGAAACGTGTGGGAACTATTTGTCTCCTTTTCGACGAGATCAGTGCTCTCAAGAAGTCATCAAGTGAAGATATGGTGACGCTCATTGAGCACAGTCCATATTGCTTCGGCAAGATATTGGATTATCTCCGGATGAAGTATCTTCATTCGATCGATCTGATTGACAATGAACCCGCCCTACCTACCGTCTGTGACGATCAAAAGAAACGGTTTGCAAAGGTAGTAAAGTACTACTTTCCCGGAGAAAGCTCCTCGTTTGTTTTAGGTTGAAGCAGTAGCTGTAAGATCTGCTTCGTTAATATAAACACTACTAATTGTATGTAGTATTCAACAACATCATTCACAACCTCTTCAATAGCACAAATTATCTCTGAAGTAGCAAGGAAGGGAAGAAAGAATCTTCAATCATTCAAATAGGCTGAATAGTCGCGCCTCGAAAGTCCCAATGTCATGGCTGCATCACTAACACGTCGATTGTTGGCACGCAGCATAGATGACTTTCTCGACTGCATTCTCCTCTTCGACGCAAACCTCGATTGTGCAGTTCCAGTCATCTCTTCTTCCACCAAGGACATGAACTTTTGTCGCACGTCCTTTGCACTACCCCCCTTGGCAAAGAAGTCATCATCATAGCAAAGGCGAGTCAATTTAAGACCAAGAACCCCAGTAGAATCACGAACCAACTCTCTATCCTCTTCGGAATTGACAGGCAGGGTATCCATGAATGCTTGTAGGCGATAGAACACCTGAAACAAAAAGCAACCACACCAACCCACCACATAGCGCATAATATCAGATATCTCCTCAGGTGATTTTCCAGCCTCTGCCATACGCTCTTCGTAATTATCAAGAAAAGCGATAATGAATGCATTGATAGATTCAACTGAATCAGTGTGACCATTGAGAGCATGCACAATCTGGCACATGATAGGATAAGACATCAAAACTCCTACATCCACACCCTTCGGACCTACAAACGCCATTTCCCAATCACACAGAACAACTGTTCCATTGGGCCCAAACGCCTCTAACTTGTCAATCGAAGGTTTTGCCTCTACTAGAATGTTGAATACGTGACTATCCCCATGTTGGAGGCAATCACGATTGTTGCAATAGTCGGATTGTTGAGTTTTGCTCATCTTCATCATGATATGTTCACCTGTGTCAACCATGTATTGTTCCGTACGATCTTTCGGAGAGGTACTAATACAAGTTTCCTTGACATAATCAACAACTGCTCCCATCATACCAACAACAAACACCTTTGCTTGATCATTATGATTTGGATTAATATCTGTCATGGTATGAATTGCTGCCAGTGCATCGGCGAGTTTGGAAGCGACACGAATATCCACTGATCCTTCGATGAATTGATTTGCAATTTGTTCATCTGTCGTTGCCCACTCTGTCACTAGCAACTTCATTCGCTGTCCTTCGTGTTCAATATCATATAATGCCAACGGGGCAACTACACACTCCGGTTTGATTTTGGAAACAAGCTTCATAATGTCATATTCATTCGAGGTCCGCTTGAGGTCAAATACGGCATCGGGCGACCTATCTGGATTCCATGCCATGTACTCAAAACTTAATTTCGCAAAGAGATTAAGATTGGGATGATTGGTGACGGATATTTTGTAGCTGTAGTTGGTGACACCTCCCGAGAGGACGGTTGCCTTAATCTCACTGCCGTCATTTGCTTTGATGGCTTGATGAATCTTTTGAAAGATGGGAACTGTGGTAGAAGATGATGCGCACTTTTCAGCAAGAGTAGCTGTAACTAGGGCGTTCTTTGCCCTCTGATCTGCTGCGTATTCTTCGCTAGTGATGTAGTCGTTCATGGTCTTCAGCTTTTTGTTGACATCTGTTGTTGTGTGCGAATTAGCATAGCTTGCAAGCTGTGAGAAGCCATCAACTTACGTGTTTTGGGCGGGAGAGCACGTGCGTAGGAATTCAGTACAAATAGTGCCAAAGATCTTTCGTCTCGTCTCCATCTCTCGAGTCTCCCAGCAGCAGCGGCGCAAAGATATCACACCACTACGCTTTCATTTAAAATTCACGCCTGTCCACCATTCCACACATATCATGTGTCCAACATACAAAATACCATCCAAGAAAGAATCATAAGACAGGACAGACTGCAGAACAATTCGATGGATGATGAACGTCGACGTCATCCCTACTTTTCTCGGCATTTTGCCGCACTTTGCGCCAGCACCATCAAAAGAGCCAAGGCAAAGGATAATAAAATCTAGCAAAGGGAGGAATGCAATGCAACCCATAAATAAATGATCTAGCTTTTGACACTTATACTCATCATCATCCTCCACCGCACGTGCTTCATTGATCACCACAAATAAATAATCAAACGATCATGTTTGGCTATTCCTTTCTACCAACCATCCTACGTTCCTCCACCATCACAACCACCACAAAAGCCACCACAAAAGCCACAGCCTCATCAGCCTCCAGCACCATGATGAAATCAGTAGCAACACTAGCACGTGTCATTGCCACCTCGTTAGTTTCCACCATGCTTCGTCCATTGTCCATTCTGCCAGAGAGTGTCGCTGTCAGTAGTCGTACTAATACTAATGGTGGTGAGGGTGGAAGGAGGAGGAGATCATCGTCGATTAGTGAGGCGAAGGAACGAGGGGGGAGTATGGTTACGAAATTGTATGAGTTTGCTTTGGTTGGTTGGAACAGTCATCATCATCATCATGCTGCTGCTGGTGGTGCTGGTCATTCATCGAGGCAGAGAATGGCATTCATTTCAGAGAATCATCAGTACACTAACAATCACTGGGGGGCCATACATCAAGGGCCGGGCGTCGGCAACAGAGCATCATCTGTTGCCGGTGGTGCATCATCATCCTCATCATCGAGCACGTCACTACGAGCATTCTCCACGTCAACAACATCAAATAATCAGTCATCGTCATCCTCCAAACTGTCATCCTCACGAGCACAAAATGCCATTGCCCTCTTACCCACCTACCTCCTCGATGCACGATCCGTAACAAAATTCCATCCCGTGAATGCTCCAAATGGTGCTTTGCAGTTGAGTGTTGCGGAGAATCAATTGAGTGAATTGCCTGTTCGTGGTGTCACTGGCGTGGTTGAACACGGTGGTGCTGATGTTGAGAGTGATGGGGAAGAGGTGACATTGGTACAAGTGTTGAGTCAATTGGCATCTAGTACTGTTGCTCGACCATCGGA
Source organism: Skeletonema costatum (assembly GCA_018806925.1). Taxonomy (NCBI): domain Eukaryota; phylum Bacillariophyta; class Thalassiosirophyceae; order Thalassiosirales; family Thalassiosiraceae; genus Skeletonema; species Skeletonema costatum. Next base: position 52,015 of record JAHBBA010000903.1, on the reverse strand, counting down.
TGATACATCATCGTCATCGTCATTGACGTTTGAAAAGGACATGATTTACTATCAACCTACACAAGGATCACCAGGATTACGTTCTGCCATGGGTGGTTATCTTCATGACTTGCTTCTATCCTCCTCCTCGTCCACGACAACATCATCATCATCAACGTTTAATCCAGAAAACATTATTCTAGGAGCAGGATGCAACGCTGTACTCGAAAACTTGTGCATGTGCCTCACCGAGCCAGGTGATGCAGTCATGATACCCACCCCGTACTATGCTGCATTTGAATTTGACTTGGTGGCTCGTGCAGGATGTGAGATTGTGAGTGTCAACACACTCGACTATCACGACGAGTCTCCTCCATCATCATCAGTGGATGCCACTAACGAAAGTGATGGCAAACGAACCACCATCCCACCATCATTCTACTACCCCAACAAAGCATCCCTAACCCACGCCTACAACCTCTCCATGGAACAAACATCCCGTCCTCCACGAGTCTTATTGCTAAGTCATCCCAATAATCCATTGGGGATATGCTACCCTCCTGAAGTAATGGCAGAGTGTATTGAATGGTGTAGGGAGAATGAGGTGCATTTGATTTCGGATGAGATTTATGCGGGAAGTGTGTATCGGCAGAAGAGGGGTGACGGCGAGGATACGTTTGTGAGTGCCATGTCTTTGGCATCAAGTGGTAATGGCGGTGATGAAAAAGAGGGAGGGTTGGGATTGGGCCCGTACATTCATCTAGTGTACGCTCTGTCCAAAGACTTTGCACTATCAGGTCTTCGTGTCGGTGTGGCTTATACAGAGAATGAGGAGATTTTAATGCCCATGCAAAAGTTGAATGATCTATGTCAAATATCCAGTCAGACTCAATTACTCGTGGAAAGGATGTTGTCTGCCAATGTTGCTACTGCTGGTGGCAATGACGATACCAAGTTTGTCGACGCCTACTTGACCTCCAATCGACACAACATCCAAACAAGATGTGACAAATTGCAATCATGTCTATCTGATGTCGACATACCCTACCTCCCAGCCGACTCTGGTCTATTCGTATGGATGGACTTTCGTGAATTCCTCCCATCCCTTCCCGACTCAATAACTGAAGAGATGGAATCACTCCCCTCCAAAGAACAACGTGAGCGTGGACTGTATCTCAAGTTGATGAAGGAGTATGGGTTGTTATTCACACCGGGTATGAGTATGAGGAATGAACGACCGGGGTTCTTTCGATGTGTGTTTACTGCTGCGAGTGAGGAGGAGTTTGAGTTGGGGTTAGAGAGGATTTGTAAGTTTGTGAATGAGGAGAGGGGCAATGGTAGTGGGAATTGAGTAGAAGAATGTATATATATTGTGGGTGTGTCCTTGTTAAAGGCTGCACCTTTTCAGAAGGTTCAAGGGGGATAGAGAAGGGCTGTTCTGCTGTATTGAGCGAATTTTCATGAGAGTAGTGCCAGAGTGGAGGGGGGAATGATCTTGTTAACATTAATAAGCTTATGGTTATTCTGGATAAGGCGGTATGAAATGATACATTTCGTATCTGTATCATTTGAAACGCACATTACTATCATTAAACTTCGACACGATATTCTGTGATTCATTTTCTCTACAATTAGTTTACATGTCAATGATTCACTTCGATGCTACCACAGCTGCACCCAACTTGGCTTCATTAAATGGTCATTCAATATTCATCACAGTCTCGGGGTAGGCCTTGAGAAGCCGAAAGACACTCTCCGTATATTCGACACTCTCTCTATTTACCACTGCATTACTATCCCAAAGAATGTCGATGGGTAGCTTCTTCTGCGCATTCCGTTTCGATACTGATACTGCATCATACTTGTCGAGGAGTAGCGCGATGGTGTCAAACTCTGCACCAAGGCAAGCACAATGAAGGGCTGTGTTTCCCTCCCTATCCACAGCGTCGAGAGTCGTTGTATCAAGTCCAACCAAGTACTGCACAACTGTAGAATCGTGATGTCGACACGCCACCTGCAAAGGTATCAACCCACTCCTGTCGAAAGTTCTGATCGCAGAAGGGTTGCCTTTCACAAGCAGTTTGATTGAACCAAGTCTGACATTGCTTTGAAGAGCAGTATGCAGTGGGAGTTGTCCATTGACATCCGGTGTCATCATCAGGCGGTGATCTCTGGCTTGGCGAGAATAGACTAGCTGGGTGTTAAGGAATGTCTGCACTTGTTGGTGAAAATATTGAAAAGTGGATACAATTCTACTATCTTCAATCGCATCGGGGTGAGCATCATAAATCACCTTGATCATTTCAAGAGCTGCCTCTATGTTCGGATGGGTATACTGCTGTCGACAAGCAAAATGAAGCAGAGATATTCTACCTCCAATCGTCTGTAGCTTCACTGTGGGACGCAATCCAGCAGGAATTGGACAACATCCACAGCATCCATCGGATCGGGACCGGGACTGGGCCTTTTTTTAATACCCTTCATAGCGAAGTGGATCGGGTATACTCCATTTGCTGTTTTATGATGGATGACTACGGGGTAAAGTTTGTACAAATATTCGACTGTGGCGACGGTATTACTCGTACATGCAATATGGATCGGCAGCATACCATTTGAAGCTGTTATTCGCTCAGATCCAGGATATGCTTCGATTAACACACGGCAAAAGTCAGGAGCTCTCGAACCGCATGCACGGTGAACTGGAAGAAAGCCAGTATCATAATCGGCGTGACGGACTGCTTGTGGGCACTTCTGAATTAGAAGCTTCAAAATTTCCATTGATGTTTCGTCATCCAATTTTCTGTTCAAACATAAGCAATGAAGAGGCATCCAGCCGAGTTGGGTTACAATACGGACAGAGTTGGGAGCTGCATCGATGAGTAGTTCAACCATGCTCCGTGTCACATTTGTGTTATTGCATATCAGGTGGAGAGGCGTTTTTCCATCTGTACTAGTAAAACTACCAGCGTCAGGAAAATATTCCAGAAGGCACCGAATTATTCCCTCTGTAACTCTTTCATTGGCGCACACCCAAAGGAAGAATTCATAATCTCGGATGTTCAAATTATTATTTGGTTTCAATCCGTGCCGTGTGATTAATTCTCGTAGAACTTCCTCTGAAAGCAAGTTAAAAGTTTTACATTTACATATCTTGTTCAATTGAAATTCGATTAATTGAACAAATTCTTCCGACGACTGCGCATCATCGGCTGATGTAGGGCCGTTTTTGCTCATGGTAGTGCTGTGATGTGAACGTCATATATGCATACCTAAGTCAAGTAGTTTGCGTTGGTAAGGACTTCTACACGGTTTGTGGAAGAACATTTCTGGTTCTGTGCTCTGTGAACTTGAAGAGTCATCGTTCATTTCATCCAAAGCAAACCCCAAACCCAAAAAAACCCCAAAAACCCTATTGTATTCGTGATTTTTGTATGTATTTCCTATCATCCAAAACCGGAGAATGTCACATCATACATACACTCAACCTGGGCGCGTTCCTTTTGTCGTTTTAGTCTTGCATTTTCTTCCAATTGCTTCTTGCCTCTTGCCTCCTCAACAAAATGCGAACCCATCTCAACTGCGGAATGCGAACCCAAATTTGGCAGCGTGAGCAAGGAGTCCCATTTGCTTCGGAGGGGTTCAAATTTTTCAACGCATGATCAGAACGAACGCGTGCGTACCCTACAACAGCATTTTCCATTTACAGTCTTCGTCTTCATGACCATGATGATGTTGTGAACCGACCACTCGTCCAAGAAGCACCAATCAGCAAGAAGAAAACAGCAGCAAAGTTTACGCATCATCCAGCAGACGACAACAACGGCTCATTAGTTAGCATATATAGCTGTCTAGTATCAGCAGAAGAAAGGAACATCAAAAGCCGCGACACATAAAAAAGTACATCAATCATCATTCACCATGTCAGCCCCATCCCTCCCAAGAACATCTCTAAGCCGCTCCCAAAAGTCCACAATCCTCTACAAATCGAACCTCCCCAAATCGCTCCGCACTACGCACCCATCCGGCATACTTCACGCCATACGCACTTCCCCCACTATAATCCACGGAAGCGGCGGTCAGCCCGTCACGCGTGAAGAGCATACATTTGCATGGATTCAGACTTTAACTCCGACCAGCGAGCAATTGACACGCAACCATTTGGCCAAGTATGGCTTCGACAGTGAGCTGAATTTCATTCCATATTCCACTCGAGCTGCCTGGTGTACCAAATATCCGAATGCAGCGCCATATGTCGAGTGCGTCGATGTGGTCAATTCTCTCGCAGATGGAGGGGGAGTGAGCACAATTGTACGAGGATATCCGTTATGGAATCCAAATGTCAATTCAGTTACCGATATTCCTCGTGAGGTGGTCGAGGCAGCTGGATATCATGGGTCGATGAATTCAGGAATGGTGACGGATGATAATTTGGAAATTGCCGCGGCCATGGCTGCTTCTGCTGCAGCAGCAGCGGGAGATGGAACGAACAAACGTCCACGTGAAAATAAGTTGCTCCCTAAAGGGATCTTGAGTAATGCTCAACGATCGGAATTGCATTCGGAAATATACAATTATTTCGTATGGCTACGTACTCAAGTCAAGGCGGAGGGAGGGAAGGGTAAGAAGAGCGTGGGGGGAATGTCAAGTGATGGCTTGAAGGAGATGTTGAGGAGTATGGGAGAGGCTTTGCCTAGTGCCAAAAGTGGTGGAGGAAGTAGTGGCAGTGGTGATGATCAACCTCCACCATTTTTGGAGGAGGCACTATTTGCCAAGTTGAAACATCGTGTTGATTCTGGTATAGGATCCACAAGTGCCAAACGTCAAAAGAAAGCAAGTGGTGGTGGAATTGGTGGTCAGAGGAAGTTGCGAAAGGAAAAGGGACCGCCCGCATCATGGGAAGAACGGTTGAAACAACTTACCGAGTTTGGAGAGGAACATGGTCATTTTGAGGTGCCTCAGCCGTTGGATGAAGATGATGAGGACGATGTTCGGTTTTACAATTGGGTGCAAAAGATGCATTATGAGTTGAGGGGTGAGTTGTTTTAGGTAGTAGTTCTTGTGTGGTCAATTGTCTTCAGTCACTCACTCAAATCCCATGCACTCTCTCTCTCTCTCTTCTCACTCGCTCGCTCTATTGATGCTGCACACTTACTCTCAGCCTACAACAATGGAAACACCACCAAACTCACCAAAGAACGAGCCGACCAACTCGCCGCAATCAACTTTGAAGCCAACGAAGCCAAACCACGCGGTCGCCCTCGCATCCAACAAATCATCCCCGATGTATCATGGAAGAAACGCATCCAACAAGTAATCAGCTACAAAGATGACGTGGGTCATTTGAATATCGATCATCAGTACAAGCACTGTGATAATTTGGGCGGATGGGCTGTGAATATGAGTACCAAGTATCAGAACTGGAAAGATGGAGAGGTGATGCATCCCGAGATGGAAGCACAGTTTGATGAGTTGAAGGCATTAGGGTTCAACTTTGACGTATCGTCATGTTACGAGAAGACACGTTCGTGGGATGATCATTATGAAAAGTTGGTGGAGTACAAGGCTCAGAATGGGAATGCAAGAGTTCCTTTGAAGTGGAAGGCGGATCTTCGGCTTGGGAAGTGGGTACAGTTGCAGCGTAAGGCGAAGCGTACGAAGAAGTTGTCTGAGGAGCATCGTGAGTATTTTGATCCTTTGCTGTTTGGAAATTGTTTTGTTGTTGAGTGTTTATGTTTGCTAACTGTTGCCTATTGTGTCACGTCTTATGTCACGTCTTACTCTGTAGGTGAGAAGTTGGAGAATATTGGTTTTGAATGGGAGATTCCAAGGGAAGAGCAGCAGCAACAACAACAAGAGCAAGAACCTAATATCATTACCCAAGCTAAGGTGTAAAGAGTCTGTCGACAGAGTCTCTCCACTTGTGTTTCTGTTTGAAAGAGGCTGATCGATAGTTACATGAATCATAATACATAATGAACTTGTTTGTTTCCTGATTTCACTGCTTGACCGCTGCGCTGCTACGGCTCAGGTCGATGGTATTATTCTCAGAGATGCTGATGACTGAGAGCTGCAATGCCATTGCCTTCAGCCCTCAAATCAAATCACGTGCTTCAGGATTTGCATCGCCCATCAAAACACAAATCGGAACCTACCATGACAAACTCTTCTGCTAGCACACATCAACATGTCAAAAGTAGACCAATTTCGATCCATCTTCGAGGCCTCCCTCACCGCCATCCACAAACGCACCGGCGGAGAAGATCCGATCGCCAAATCCAAGCGATGCATCATCCTATCCGGCGGAGTGGACACCTGCGCCATCATGGCGGCATCCAAAAAGATCGGAATGTCCTACGCCGGTGCATTGACCGTCGTCACGGGCGATGATAGTCCCGATTTGGGATTCAGCTCGGCGTGTGCGAAAGAGCATGGGCTGGAGCATCATATTGTGAGATTGAAGCCGGATGAGCTGGTGGAGCAATTTTTACCGGATGTTGTCAAAAATCTCAAGATTTACAACGGCATGCTAGTTAGGAACAGTTTGGTCATTGCTGCGGTATTCAAGAAGGCCGCTGAGTTGGGATTCACTGACGCCGTCGTTGGCGATGGAGCTGATGAATTGTTCGGTGGATATTCCTTCATGTGGGGATATGAAGACAACCCAGCCGAGTGGAGAGAGAAGCGTGATTCCATGTGTGCAGCGTGGACATTTTCGACCGAAGAACTTGCCAGCATGTACAATATGAAGGAGCATAGTCCCTACACTGAGCCAGCGACTGTGGAGTGGGCGATTGCCAATACTGAGAAGGAGGACTGTATAGGCGTCCGGCCGATCCGATTATTTTATGGGGAGGAAACGAAAGATCATACAACTGGCAAGGTCATCCTTCGTGAGGCATATGAGACTGTCTCATCGTGGAGACGTAAAGACCCAATCGAAATGGGCAGTGGAGCCACTGTTATTGGCCATGATCAGTACTGGAAGGACTATATCAGTGATGAAGAATTTGAACAAGAGACCGCCGAGTTGTTGACACGAGGATATCGACTTGATCGCAAAGAACAGCTGGCAAATTACAGGGTATTTGCAAAGTGCTTTGGACCGAATGGTGAAAATGGAGCCGACATTAAACGCCTACCGTTGGGGGAGGGATGTGTTGACTGCTGTTTTGATGTTGGTGACAAAATGTTCTGTCACATGTGTGGTGCGTATCCTGCTCCGAGGAGCAAGGCTGCAACTCACTATTATGACACCGAATTGAAGAAACTGGTGGCAAGATGAAGATAGAGAGGATTGCATGTTGACCAGAAAGTAGAGAAAAATATCGTGCATTGTTTTTTATCTAAACATAAATATGAAATGGTTGTGATTTTCACATATTTCCTAGCACTGCTGTTGCTATTGATGGCAACAAAATTCTCTTATTTTCTTCATCTAGTGCACTAAGTTCGGTACCTTGACTTCGTGGACACAAGATAATCATCAACTATCTCACCACAATGTCCAAGGATAGTCGTGGAAGTTTCACCAGGAAAATAATACTTGACGACTTTCTCAAACCTCTCTATTAGGGCGAGAGAGATAATTGGCAAAAGTGGCTCTTTTATGAGCTTTTGGGAATGAAGCTGTTTCAGACGGAGGTAATCCAATATCTTCCCAAAGCAGTATGGACTGTGCTCAATTAGTGTCGAAACGTCTTGACTTTTTTGTTCAAGCGTTTTGATCTCTTTCAACAACAGACAGATCGTACCTGCGCGTGTCACTCCAATATCTTTCAATCCGTCTCTATCCAAAGCAAGCAGCTCTAATCCATTGATTTCATTCTCACAGAACATGCTAGCAACAACGTCCGGAATGCCTTCAATGCTTTTCATCCTATTCGTCACATCTTCGGGAGTCCACTCCTTGACTTTTGGGCTATTGCTGTTGCCTTGCTCCGTCCACTTTGTATCGTCGAATTGTTGTGCAAGCACCGATTCTTCCACAGTCATCAACGTAGCACGTGTTGTGGTCATCATTGTACCACTAACATTTAGGGTTATAATATCCTTCTTGTCTCCACTAGACAAAGATCCAATGAAGTGCTCCTCGTCTTTGAAGCTCTCTTCCAGGGATGTTACTTCTTCCTCAAGCGCATGTAGCGATTTCCATTTCTCATTGATGGCTTCGTTGATTTCCTTTGCAAATCGATCGTCTTCAGGTGATTTAGAATTGACTTCAGGTGCTTCCGTCGCAAGCATTCCAATCCTACGCATTTTCCTCATCGAGGAGATGCGCTGCCGCCTACGCTTCTCCAGATGTTTGAGTTGGGGAATTTGTGGGATGGCAGTCAGGCCAAACAGCATCATGTATTGTGCAAGAATTGGTTTACAGTCATCTTCGATGGTTGGCGTTTTCGGGCGCTTATCTTCCGATGATATGGCCAACTCATTTAAATAATCTACAATTGCCTGGAAGCAGTCGCCGTCGGACATCTAAAAATATTCTACCGCTGCCGTCACGTAATAACTTCTTGTCCCATCGGCCGCTAAATAATGCCTCAAATCTCGTCCCCTTAGTAAAATTCTTCATCCCTTTTAATTGACACAATGTCCCCCTCTTTGCGGCAATAATTTTACCAGCAGCATTGATTTCGATGAGATCATTATCAGATGCATTCATATTGCCATTCTCAGCGGTACATTTCAACTTCTTCTCGTCGAGTAACTTCAACCGCTCGAGCAATTTGGATTCCATCTCATCTTGCTCATGGATAATATCACCACATGCACGTTCGTGCTCGTCGAGAGCAGTCTTCAACTTCTTTTTTGCGCTCTCCAGCTGATCCATACTTATAACGTACTAATTAATTCCCTTGCCGTCATGAGCAACAGCTGCAACCGCAAAAGATGATTATGTATTTTGAGAGTTAGTTGAGTCGATTTGATTTAAAGATGGAATGGTATTGAAGTGTACGCCCTTATGGAATATTAAATCGAGATGTCATCAACGAAATATTACCCTCTTAGTGTAATAGATCAGACATAACTCAGCCTCACAAAAATATTATCTCCATCATATTGAATCCGGCTGTTTTGAAAGTAGGCACCCCGAGGAACTCATCATATCTTTTTTGTTTTTGAATCAATACAATTTGAATTGATTCAAACCCGACAGAATCAATACATATCATCTCTCTACCCATCTACTGCTCCCCCATAGTAGCAGTGATCGCCATCCCCTTTTTTAATAAACACAGCTTCAACACGTGGCTCCCTACCTCGGAATTGCATTCACCAGCGACCACAAAAAGAAGGCTCTCGCTCGCTCTGCAAAAACTGAAGAAGAACAGGGTCGTCCCAGATAAACCATGAGCAACAATAATAATATCAGACAATCAGCAGAATCGCTGTCGAAGGAATTATTTTCGTGTTGTGCATCCGGGTCTCTTTCAGAGGAAGTTCTACGAGAATTCATGACACGGCACGGATTGACACCAAATAATAATTCGACCATCCGAGATAATAAATTCTTCCTTCGGGCATGCTGCAATGAAAGAGTAACAGAGGGAATAATTCATTGCCTCCTCGAATATTTTCCTGCCGCTGCCAGTATTACTAGTACAATTCGGAACACCTCCCTTCATGTAGCATGCCTCAACAAAAATGTGACACTCGGTGTTGTTCAACTCCTCATTAATGCAGCTCCCGACTCTGTTCGTAGTTTATCTGTATCTGTTCGTAGTGTAACCAATAGGGGCTGGATGCCTCTTCATTGCTTATGTGGTAACAGAAGATTGGATGATGAGATATCAATAGAAATTTTAAAGCTGCTAATTCAGAAGTGCCCAGAAGCAGTCCGTCACGAAGGTAATACAGGCGATCTCGCGATCCATCTTGCTTCGATGAAGTCAAAATCTCCTGAGTTTTGCCGTGTGCTCATCGAAGCATACCCTGGATCTGAGCGAATGACGAATAGCGTCGGGGTGCTCCCTCTCCATATTGCATCTTCAACGAATACCGTCGCCACAGTCGAATATTTGTACACACTTTACCCAGATGCCATCAATCATGCATCAGCATATGGATATCCAATTCACTTCGCAATTAGAGCTCTTTGCAAGCGATGTGACCCGGAAAGTACCATTGAAATTGTGGAGTTCCTACTGGGCTGCGATCCCAATGTCAAATTACAGAAATTTCAAGGAAAGCCTCTGCTTCATGTTGCTTGCCTGGGTGCGTACAATGATTCAAACATAGATGCTGGTATCCTAGTCATCAAGGCAGTTTATGATGAACATCCCGAAGCGATTAGATACTGCAATATTGCGTCCAATATTCAACGCTATCACCAACAAGTGCAAACATTCATCAACAGTCAGTTGGTCTATGCTCGCCAAGCCAAAAATCGCCATCAGATGATAACAAGAAATAGACAATTCCCACTCCACAGAGCGCTTCAAAATAATGTCACCCTGGGCTCAATCAAGTTGTTGGTGAAAGGCAATCCTTCTGCAGTTACAAATGTTGACACCAATTTTGCAATGCCCTTGCACGCGGCATGTGAGCATCACAATTCTACCAACGTTATTCAGTACCTGGTTGAACTTGATGCATCGACTCTTGAAGCAGTTGATAGGGAGGGAGATACTTCTCTCCATTATGCCTGTCGCGGTGCAAAGTATGACACCATAACGATGCTGCTTGAAACGTATGATGCTGTATCCGTATCGAAACGGAATGCTCAGAAGAAGCTTCCCATCGACCTTCTTTGGGATAGTAATGCAGTGGAAGATAGAGAGAGCGTCGCGTATACGGAGAGTGTCTTCCGGCTTCTCAAGGCCTACCCCGAGACGATGATGAATTACAATGTGGATGAGAAACAGCAAGCTAAGGCCGGTGGCTGTTCACCTCAGAATGAAAGGAAGAGAAAGTTTTGCAAATGAAATAGATCCAGGCAAACACTTGCGGAGCAGCTTTGGAAGTGAAATAAAGTGTCTGCCGTTCATCACATATAGTATGAATAGTAGAAATACATGTTATTCAGTGTACAGCATCATTGTCGTGCCATACTTTTGGCTGCTTTGGCTCTGTTCTTCTTGCACGCCCCAAATGCTTTCATCCGGCTCTTGCATTGCTGGATGGCTCCACGAATGGTTTCAAGCAGTGTAAACCCCTTCTGGAATAGCCTCTTGTCACTGTTGACAGGGCACGTAGGGATGTTTTCAACCAATACATTAAGGAACACAAATTCATACGCAACATGTTTGATCACATCGACAAGAATCGCCAGGGCAGTGACAATTCTATCGACAACATTGTGAGCCTCTTATACGGAACCCGGAGCCCTGTTTTTGAGGTACGATATTACAGATAGTCAGTTGAGTCTATCCTACGACCAGTTCTGTTGGAGTTATCCTATGCCAGTAGAAGAAAGCGATAGGGAGGATGCAGTTGGGAAACAGAAGTAAGCCAAAGGGCGAGGGAACAACAGTGGTAACTTTGCCGTGTGCGGCTGCAGCGGGATTGACCCAATTGACAACCCTTTGGAAGAGTTCAAAACGCAATGTGAACAGTGTGTGGGTGTTTATGGCGGTTATAAGTATGCCATGGGGAAAGAAAGCGATGCCACTGCTGCTCTTGCAAAGGAACATACTCGTACTGCTACGGCTGTCGGCGGTTTCTTTGCTCGGAACCATCTCTGAATGGGAAGATTAAGAAGGGTAGTGAATACCCAAAGTTCTACAGTATTCAAGTTCCGACCATAGAAAAGGGAGGCAAGAAGGATGCAATTAAGGAAGAATGAGGGGACTTGACATGCCATCTTCTTGCACATAAGAAGTTGTTGTCGGGGGAAGCATTGAAAGCTACGATGACACAGGGCCTCAGAAGCCTGCTACTACGGTGTCTGATCGCAAGCCTGCCGTTGCCGTATCGAATAAGAAAGCACCTTGCAAATCTGCCGCTGCATTATCCAATAAGAAATTACCTCGCAAGTCTGCTGCAGCGTCTAATGGAGATGATTCTGATGAGGAGAGTGATGGAGAGGTGACCAAGAAGAAGAAGATGACAACGAAGAGTCGTCAGCATGACACCAAGAAGAAGCCACCGACAAAGGCTGCTGCTGCAACGGTGGAGGCGATACCACTCGAGGAGAAGGTGGCAAACCTCCCCGTGCTACCAAGGATACCCAATCTCGCAAAAGAAAGGCTGATTCTACTGAACCGAAGACAGAGAGATGAAGGTCGTGAAGGAACACATAAGGAGACTCTGGACTCTGCTGATGAACCACTCCTATACATAATCATACGTAGAAATTACTTCAATACATCACACAAATGACTCAAATACATCATAGAATGATTCTCTATCGATTTCAGGTCCGACATCGCCGTCATCTATGCAAACAAAGGAGCAATACAAAATGGTAGTGTTTCCCGCCATTTTCGGAAAATCCGGCGGATTGGGAAATGGTGCATAGGAGGACTACCGAGGGCATTTTCGAATAAGAATTGGCATCCTAGACCCCCATACAGCCTATTGGACGTGTTATGAGGGGTTTGGGGGGTGTAACTGGCTTTAACTGGCTTGAAATGAATGGGCCCCATATTTGGGGTTTATTTGAATTTTGAGGCCTGAAAACTCCTCATGGATATTACCAACAAAAATTACCTTACACATAATTCAGGTCTGAAACAAATATTATCTCCACCCTTTGAATCTGGCTGTGTTGAAAGTAGCTACCCCCGAGGAACTCATCATTTCTTTTTGAATCAATTTGAATTGATTCAAACGCTGACCACCATGAATTAATGTCACTCAATATCAATGAATCTCTGCCAAGTACTGATCCTACTATCCATCTACTGCTCCACAATAGTAGCAGTAATCGCCATTCCCTTTTTCAATAAACACAGCTCCTCTGCCAGCACCTCAAGCAGTCCAACCACTCACTCCTCACTCCTCCTCCAGCATCATCGCACCATCTACACCAACCGTCGACCACACGACACCTCCCTCTACGACATTCTCAACGTAAAGTCCAATGCGACATTGGCGGAGATACAAAAGAGTTGGAGAAGAAAAGTTTACAGTGGCATCCGGATAAGGTGGCGTTGAGACGGCGACAAAAAGAGAGAGGGAGTGATAATGGTCTAAATAATGATGAGAAGAGTGGTCGTGATGTGCATAAAGTTGTTGTTCCACCGCCACCACCGCCTCCTCCTGGCAGTGATGATCAGAGAATAATAAAAGGACTAAATGATGGTCAGAATAACAATAACAATATCGACAACAACAAACAGAATGAACATGACAAAGATGAAGAATACGCACGAAACCAACTACAGAAAATACAACATGCCTACGAAATCCTAAGTGATGATCACAACCGCTTATTATATCATAAATATGGACTCATTGGTGGTACTGATGCTGCTGTGCAATTGCTTACTGGTCGTGCTACATCTACATCTGCAAGTGCAGCTGGTGGTGGTGTAAGTGGTGGTGGTATCATGAATGATGGCGGTGCTACTGCAATCGAACAGATTCGTTTGCTAGAATTGATGGGCTATCATCGTACTCATCAAAGTCAAGAGCAATATCCCTCCTCATCTACATCAGCCTCACACCAACAACGAATACACACACTAACCACCACAATCACCGAGTACCTCCGTCCACTAGTCGAAGGGACCATCTCCCAAGATAATTTCGTATCACAAATCCATTCAGAAATGAATACATTAAAGAAAAGTCCACTGGGTGCTCAGATTTTACGATGTGTGGGACGAGCGTACAAGGTGGAGGGGTGGAGGGTGTTACGACAGATGAGGGAGGAGAAGTATCGTCAACGGTATGGACGGTCGTATTCTCAAAATAGACACCGTCATCATTCATCGAGAAGTAAAAGAAATGGACAGAACAACAGTCGAGTAGACGACATACTCCAAGATTCATGGAGAAGCACCAAACATTACGCATCAGCAGCCTATGCTAGTGGTAAATTGGTATTAATGGAACAAAAGTTGAAAAAGTTGGAAGAGGATCAATTGCGGCAGAAGGAGGAACGACGGCGAAAGAAGAGGATGCGTGAGGAAGAGGATAGGTTGAAGAGGATACAGGGTAGTGATGAATCGAATCATCATGTGTTCTCATCCAATATTGGTTCGTTATCAGATGATGAAGATGAGGAATTTGATATCGACTCCTTCTCAGATATTGACCTTGACAACAACAATGACTCAGACTCCGATATGATGATGTTCAGTGCATCCGAATCCGAAGACAGCGATGACGACGACGATGAAATCGAATATGAATTACAACACATTCAAAATCAAAAAGCTTATACGGCACTACTATCATTGCATCAAATGGAGGCATTGTGGAAGGTAACCAAGATTGAATTGGATAGGACTGTGAGGGAGGCTTGTCGGTGGATCTTGGCGCCTACTCCATCATCTGTTCCTGCTATTGCTGGTGGTGGTGGAGGTAGGAGTGAAGGAGGGGGGTGGTATGCATTTTGTCCATCGGAACAATCGCCATATCAAGAGGATTGGCAGCATTATCAGGCAAGTCCTCCTCCGCCGCCACCTCCTCCTCCTTCTTCATCGCATCATGGTGAGCGTCATCATCAACAAAGGCATCATCAACACAGGCGTCGTCTTCGGCAGCAGCGGCAACAACAACAACAACATCGACGACCTAGGCAGCACTCAAAAGCTGACGGATGGGTGGGATTGAATGGACGAGTAGTCCCAATGGAGGTTGGAAGACTTCGTGCCGCAGCAGCTATGGTGCTGGTGGGAGATATTATGGTCCGATGTAGTAAGGAAGGCACAGCGTGGAAGAAGAACAAGTAGTATGAGGAAGAGTCCGATAGTACTTGGTGTATGTAGTTAGGATGACTTGTTATGTGCTGTACATCTAATTTATCATGGCTTTCGAACACACACACACATTTGGACATTTATTGATCGGCTAGACTGTAAACTTACAGTCGGGATCACACACTTCGTTGGAAATATTCATTCCTTGGCTATTGGCTTCGACCAGAGAGTTATAGCCTCGTGTAATTGGTGATCTTCCTCACTGCTTGAACTTGAACATCCAGTGAGACCAGTTGCCACGGTTGAACAGCCAGTGGCAGCAGTAAAACAAGTTTCATCATCATCGCAGTAGTAATATTTGCTGTTATTCTTCTGTTTCTCACTAAAGCAAACGTCGTCGGAGAAGAGCCCCTTGCACGTCACAACACTGCAGAAGGACTCAGCAACAGCCTCAACTACAAATTCTCCAAACGTGGTATCATTCTCATCCTCATCTTCGATCATGGTATGACTGAGTTGAGACCTTACCTGTGCACGAGAGGTTGCAAGGGAGTGATGACTCATCGACTCTTCGTCATCATAATCATCACTGACATCATGAGCATGAGGATTGTTGCGCCACCCACGTTTGTTTGTGTATTCATCGTCGACGTTTTTGGAATGCTTTTACCTGCTTCGACTGGGCTCTTGACAATCTAATTCTAGAGAATATAACGTCAGATGTCTTGCACTTTACACCATATTCATATGCATATGTAGAACCGTCATCGTTAGCTTCTTTCTCGTCTTCTGCATATGATTCTACTTCAGCTTTAGCAGTCAATTGTTCCGTAATCATAGCGTCTTCTTGACAATCCCTCTTCTGTCCATGCTTCTCGCCAATGTCACCATTAACAAAACGATCGAACTTGGCAAGATTCTGCGCAAGCGTCTGCTCCCTTAAAAACGATCGTTTCGCCTCCGCCATGTATTGTTCCGATTCCAGGCGGGAAGATCGAATTAGGCCGAGGTAGGTGTAGGGCTTCATCTTCGTCTTCATGGTCGTAGCTGTAGCTTGACTGCCTTTTGCGTTTGCTTTTGTTTGTTCTTCCTTCCTGGAGACTATTGTGTGCAGCCGCTATCTTTAGCTTCTCATTGGATGCAGCTTGGCAGAGGCGGGCACAGTCTGGAAGAAAACAACTGCTTGTCGGCTTGGAGCTCGACAATTTTGGGAGGATTGGAGGAGAAGATGCTGGAAAGGACATGAACATGGTGAAACACACTGTGACAAACTAGACTACTACGACACTTACATATATCATCTCTCCCGCCATCTCTCCACCACCATCCAATCTATTGAGCTGATGCCACCATGAAAAATATTTCCTTCCGTAGCATAAAGCCAATTAGCAAGCACCATGAAAGATGATACCACTGAAGACGAACCACCATCCGCCACTGCAGCTGATGATGATGATGGCGAAAAGAAGAATAACCACCGCAAGAACGGAAAGCGCCGTCTAAGCAAACGAGAACGAAAGAATCTCAAGAAACAAAAAACTTCCGCCGCCGCCGCCGCTGCTAACACCACCACCACTACCAACAAGACGACTACCACAACTTCACCTTCTGCCACAGAACTGCACGATTCACAAGCACCACACGCATCAAAATCTGCTAACAATAAAGCACAGCCAACACTCGAGGAATATCATGCAAACTACATCCCCGCCACCATCTGTCAAAATTTCTAAAGAAAACTCTGATTCAAAATCACTCGGCAAATGGTTCCCCAAGGCGAGTGTCATCAAGTCACAAGTCTCTTATGGGAATGATTATCTTGCCAAACTTGCCAAGGAGAAGAAGAAACAGCAGCAGCAGCAGAAAAATGAAAGTAATGACAAAAATTCTGCGACAGTCATCAAGGAACCAAAAGCCTCTCTAGTGCTCTTTTATCAATACGTCATCCAACATGGTCCAATGCCAAAGTATCATCTTTCCTCGCCATATCTCACCAACATTGCACAAACTCATCGAACCAATATCGGGGGGAAGGATACGTGTATCCAGTGAGGGGATCAATGCAACAGTCTCTGCTGCATCAAACGGCAGATAGTGATGTCGATGCGGAATTTGAAGCGGCACAAACATTACGTCACTTTACCAAGGATTTGCAAAACTTTGATGCAGATGCATTCAAGGATACGGACTTTAAGTATGTTGATGGTTTGACTGCGGATAGGCACTTTAAGGAGTTGAAGTTGTTGCCAGTGAAGGAACTTGTGTTTTATGGAAATTCGTGAGGGTGATCGTGCTACTACAAACACTACTGCTGCTGTTGCTGCTGCGGATGAGAGTGACAATGGCAAGAAGGAAGTAAAAGGTGGTGTCCATCTTGAAGCATCCGAGTATCACGAAATGCTCAAGAGGGATGATGCAGTGGTAATTGACGTTCGTAATCATTACGAGGCGGCAATTGGAAGGTTTGATGGTCAAATGGCAAAGGAGAAAAGTGAGGAACAAGAAGGTGAAGGGGGAGCAACCTACATTGATCCCAAGATGCGTAAATCAACAGACTTTACATCCTGGTTGGCAGAAGAAGAGACGAAAACAAAAGCTGGAGGGGAAGACTGTCATGATGTTCTGCACGGGAGGGATTCGTTGTGAACGTGCGTCTGCCTATCTAAACTCTCAGATTGGGAACAAGGTGAAGGGGGTGTTTCAACTGAAAGGGGGTATTGAGAGGTATTTAAAGGAGTTTCCCGATGGTGGGTTCTGGAGAGGCAAGAACTTTGTCTTTGATAAACGAGAGGCTATTTCGGCTGGGAATGTCAATGGCGACGGAGGCGTGATTCGGAGTGGAAAGAAGGAAGGAAAGAAAGAGGAGGAAGAAAAGATGTTGGAATGGGGAGCAGAGTGTGCAAAGTGCAAGAAGCCTTGGGATCGTTATATTGGGAAGCGAAAGTGTTATACATGTGGTGTCCCCGTTTTGGTTTGTAATGATTGCATGTCCCAGTCGTCATCGTCTACGAAGAAAAAGAAGAAAGGTGCTGCTGCTGCTGCTTCTACCACTAATGCTGCTGCTGTTGAGGATTTAAAGAGTATTCGATGCCCTCTTTGTGTGTCTGAAGGAGTTACAGTTCCTGCTGAAGATGTTGAGTGGACTGATAATGGCGTAAGGGGACGCCCACGAACATCATCATTTTCTGAGGGTGGCGGCGAAGACAACGACAAGAAAGCTCCTGCTGACGGTGCACCGAAAAAGAGCGAGAGTAAAGCAGCCAAATCTGTACTGAAATGGGGCGGAGGACATGCGAAGAAAAAGAAGGACCAGAGATCTTGGTCGAGGAGGCCGTGTCAATTTGGTGCAGAATGCATACGAAAGGATTGTTTTTTTTACCACCCTGAGAGAGAATCAAAGAGCAAGAAGGAGACTTAATGGTAGAGAGCTGATAATTAATGTGCAAGCCCGCCTATTGCACCCAACACCAAATTTACACCCTCTTTCTTTCCCCACTCTCTTGCTAGTTGCATGCAGTGTGGATTCTTGAAGCCACCAACGAGAAATGGAATGCTACAAATGTTCTCTCTATGGTACGCTGAGACAGTAGCCATTATTGCAATCATCGAATTCGGACAAATCATCGCAAAAGAGTTCAGATTTATTTGCTTTTCAGAGGCAGAGCTGGGATGTCGAGACGATCGACAATGAAGGGGCACGAAACCTGCAAATGAAGATCGAGTTCCGCAGGCAGATCAAGCTAGCTCTAGCCGACCAGGCGTCTCGGAGAGCACACTTACATTCTTGAAGGGTGAAGACGAAGTAGTAATGCAGTCGGTTTGCTCTTTCCAAGAAGGAGGTTGAGACGGCTGGTGGAAAGCTTGACACGAATGGTTCCTTGGGCAGCTTTGACAGGACTATTGCCAAAGATGGTTTCCTACTCAGTCTGAACAATCACTGATGTCCGACATCTTTCATTAACATCAATAGTTTTCTACCACTTTCTCTCACCTCTGACTGATCTTTCTTAATCTTCTTCATTTCCTGGACGAAATCAAAGCAGGCAAGAACTTCTTTTATGTCGCCAGATTCCACAAGCTCCTCTATCCGATGACCAATTTCATTCTCTTCTTCCACAGCTTCATCGTAGTCTCCATTAGGCACATCAATATCATCTATAGATCCTATGATGATGGATGGTCTATGAGTGCTTTGAGGGGCACCATTTTCGTCGAATTCGTCTCCGGTGCCAGGATCATTAGCCCCGGGGAAGTCGCAAACCCCATCTACATCACCTTTATCCAGGGTATGACGTTGAAGTCGCTGTATTACTGACTTCCGATCGATTGCGCTGTCGTCCTCATCAACTTGATCATCCCATGCAACTCTCTTCACATCACTAGCTGCATATGTGCCTCTTAACCATGATATGCCCAGCGTAGTCTTCCTCCCAAATGCGCTGGTCCGCCCATTCTTTTTAAACGACCAGAGAGTAGTGCTGCTACAAGTACTATGGAAATGACTACTACCCATAGAATACCGGTGAATGGTTGGAGCACCTTTGTGTCTCATAAGCGAGACTTAAACTTCTTTTATTTTCCTTCCAAATGCGTGCGCCGAAGAAACCCGCTGTTATATTTTTGGCGCCTTGCATGCCTGAGCTGCAAAAGATAACCCCTTTTAACACTCTATGTGCTTTTGTCGCTCTGGTATTACAATGACTCATTTAGATATATACCGGTACATTTAAGGAAAGCCCGTGGGAGAATGGCTCAATTGTCCAGATTTGAGAGCGAATTCTCAATGCCTGAGAATTCGCCAATATTCGCTAAATGTACCGCCAATATTCGCTAAATATTAACCTTAAACTAACCCTAACTACTATTCCTTAATAAGTTTAAGCTCCCGTTGAACTCTCAGTAACAGATACGAATCTAAGCAGACAGCTCAGTAACAGATACATACGAATCTACTCATTGTACTTACTCATCTTATCTGCCAAGTTAGACAGATCACCATTACACTGCAAAAACAAACGGATTTCACACATGTCATCATACAATTTCTCTCCACAACGCTCACTTGGCGCCGCTGTCTTGGTCTGCCTCACTACACGTGCGGTATTTGCTGCTTTGGGGAGAGAGGAGGGTGCAGCAGCGTCGGCGTTCACTTCTCCGACGGTTGTACTAGCCGAGGTAGAAGTAGGCTCGATAATTTGCACCTCGTCGTCATCATCTTCATCGTCCACAGCAGTTGTAGCGTTAGAAGTGGCGGTGGCGGCGGAGGAGGTTGCTGATGATTGTTGCTGTTGCCGCTTTTCAGCGTCTACCAATCGAAGGATCATGTTTGTCTTCAGCAAAAGTTTGCTCCAATTTGCAACACTTTCAGGCTTACATGTTAACATAAAAAGCCTTGCTCTCTTTCGTATAGATTCCAATGCATTAATATCTTGCTTCAAGCGTTTGATATATTCATCACATCGCTCAAGACTTGGAGAGATTTGTTTGAGGAACTCCCCACCCTCCGTGATAAGTTCAAACATTGAAGTTTCGTCAACTGTTCCAACGACGTGATCCATGGTAGCTTTCTCAATAGCTTTTCTGGTTTCGGTTACGGAATACGAAAGCTTTTCTCTCATTTCCAACATCTCGCGGGTGAGAGGAAGAAGTGGTTCTTCAATGGACATGTATTTTGTCCAACTCTTCAGGTGTTATTTTGTTGGATGCAAGAGACTTATTATCGAAGAAGCCACTCTTTGTGAAGGAAGACGGAAGATTGGACAGCTTGGGCACATTTGCCTTCTCCGACGGAAGAAGATTTTTGTTGGCACGTTTCTTACGTTTCTCTTGTTTGGACGCCGGAGTGTAATCGTCTTGGTGATGTCAATTTCGAGCCTTGCAATGGAGGTCGATGATCTTCAAATGTAATAATAACACCATGGTGATCAGCTACTTCATCCACATATTCATCACCACCATTCTCCTTAATTCCATTTTTAATTAATTCCGTCAATTCACTGTCAGTGGATGACGACCTGTCCGACATGGAACACGATGTCCATTCATCATCATCGATGTCATCATCGTCGATATCATCATTGGGAGCATTGTCGAGGCAGGGTCTTTTTGCGTCAGGGGCAGGATGATCGGTGAACAAGGGGGGGTCCTTCCGCACCGCGACTCCTTTTGTCGAAGATGAAGAAGGGTTGTCGTCGTCCATTGTTGTCGAATAATAATCTCCACACAACTTTGGCAAAGCAATAGAATAGTAGAGGGACAGCGGGAAAGAAGGTGGCCTTATAAGACCCATGGTCCTTTTGTTTGGGGGCTATTACATAGTAGTAACGCATGATGTAGCCCTTTTCTCAATGTTTTCTCAATTGGCCAGAATGAATTCTCACACGGGCTTTCCTTAGGTAGATACATTCGTTTGTGTGTTCCATCCATAGAAGGATCAATAATTAGACCAAATGATTCCTCTATGCGTCATCAGTCATCTTGAAACTTGAACAGATGCATGAGAAAACTTGAACAGACGCATGAGACTTTTGGATGTCTCATGCACTGTTGCAACTACAAACTACAACAGCGCCTGATACCTGGAGGTTGAGTTATCGTCGTCTACTTATCGTCGCAGCAACACGACATACACAGAGCGAAGCAGTTGAAGGCACACATACATGGGCATAGGAGTTCCAGTTATAAAAACTCAATTGCCGTCGTCATGTCGACGGCATCACCAAGCACAACGTCAACGTTTCTTCTATCCGAGTGGATCCGCCGAGCCATAGATGAAGTCGATCTCTCCGCTCTCGCAAACTCCTCAGTCGCATCAAACCATCCTTCGCAATGGCCGGCAAATGTCCGGAATTCGATGGCGTTGTGTTCAGAAGAATACTTAATTTCGGCATTGAGAGTGGCACGTTGTTTGGCTGACCAGATTTCTGAGGCAGAGGATAATGTCGCTGGTCGTGAGAATAATAGCGATAGCGATGATGAAGCTCCCTCTTTGCTGCCTGCACCTGGCATAAATTGGGCAGATAAAGTTCAAGTTCATTTAACATCGGATGGTGCTGCCAATTTAAATAATGATGTTAACAGCAAATTGCTGTTCAGTATTGAGAAGGCAGATTTCTTGCCAGATGATATGAGCTACAAGGGTCAAAGTGAAGATGGTATGCGGCGCATTTATTCTCTTGGCCTCGTCTTTTATGAAATATTCTCAGGGGGGGAACGGCCTGTTGAGACTGAGCAGCCAAAGGGTGGAGGGGAGGAATCCTATGCGGATGATACCGAAGCGATATCCCAAGAGTTGTCTCAAGAGACGTCTGAGCACAACGTGGATCCCCTCCCACCCTTCGATGATGGGGATGGGGATAGTTTTGATGTTGCTAACATATTTGATGATGATGACGTCATTGAGGATGAATATAATCTATGTAATGATATTCTGGGGGATGATTTCTTCAACGCTGAAAATCCCCGCAAGAGACAAACACAAAGTTGCCACTATAAGGTGTACGATGTGTCAGTTGAACCGTTGAAAGCAAAATTTCTTCCTGGACCTTTATGCGATTTGGTCGCCAACATGATAGATTGTGCCGATGGCAATCCTAGTGGTGACGACTCATATCATAAAATGTCAGAGGTGAGGGATGATCTTCAACTTATGCTGGATAAGCCTGCGATATATCTCTATGACCAGGACATGGGGAGAGCTGAATTACAGTTCGGGGACAGAATGTTTGGCAGGAATGCAGAGTTATCAACTATCAAGGACGCATACCGGCGGTCGGCTTCAGACGGCAGTGAGTTTGTGATAATCTCTGCTGCGTCTGGGTATGGGAAATCACTTTTGGCGCATGAATTTGGGAAGCACGTGCTAGCTGGGGGAGGTATTTTTCTATCAGGAAAATTCGATCAATTACAGCAGGGCAAACCATTCAGTGCATTGGCATTCGCTTTAGATGTCTACTGTGGTATTTTATTACAGGGCAGCGGCCCCTCGTCAAAAGTTGCAGAAATAGCGTCAAAATTGAGATCGTCGCTGGGAAATGAGGCGTATCACTTGACCAAGCTCATACCCAACTTGGCATCCATTCTCAAAGGCCCTGAAATATTGGCCATCAATCTCAACGAAGACCGCGGCAACGCTCAGAAGCGATTGCAATACTTGTTATGCCAGCTCCTACAAGCGATATCCAGCACATTTTCTGCCCCCGTAACTTTATTTCTCGATGACTTGCAGTGGGCAGATCAAGCATCCATGGAAGCAGTGCTTCAACTCTTGATTAACTTGGGTCCCTCGTCACAAGACTACAAGTGCTTTTTCTTCTTGGGGTGCTGTCGCGAGGGAGAGCTCGACGAAGGGCATCCTCTTTGGAAGTTACTTTGTAATGCTGACACATTGAGTATAGAATTCACGAATATCAAACTTGATATGATGGACGAGCAGACTATCAACACAATGGTCTCGGAGACTCTGTGTCTGTCACCGCGGATCACTCGTTCTTTGTCGAGTATCATAAACCACAAAACAAATGGGAGCCCGCTCTTTGTCTCGCGACTGATGATTTCTCTTGGCAAAGAAGGTCTATTGCGTCCAAGCTTGAGTCGGCGCCGATGGGAGTGGGACAAGGACAAGATCGAGTGTCGGGAAATGCCTGATGACGTGGCCATGTTTCTAAAGAAATCGATCAGAGAGCTGCCGGAAGCTGTACAATTGTCACTGTGCACAATGTCTTGTTTTGGGGCATCTGTAGATGTTACTCTCATTCAAACACTTGAAAGGGCTATGCGGAAGACTTTCACTGGCGGCCTGGATATTGCTGTCGCGAAAGGTCTGCTGGACAAAATAGGCGCTCAGTATCGTTTCAGTCATGACCGTATCCAAGAAGCTACTTACAATATGATGCGAGATCAACACCGACGTCTTCTTCATTTCACGTATGGTCTCTCTCTGGCCTCTCTATTTGTTGAAGAAGGTAACGATGATATCCTATTTTTAGCTACGAATCAGCTAAATCACGGAGGCCCTTCTACCATCGAAGATCCAAGTCAGAGCTTTACTATTGCAGATTTGAATATGAGAGCTGGGAAGAAGGCAATGGAGATGTCAGATTTCAAACTTGCATCTTCTTACTTTGACAATGGGATATCTTTTCTCCAGATCAACCACTGGACGGAGCACTACAACTTGAGTTTGGAGATGTTTGAGCTGGCAGCAAAATGCGCCCTTACCAATGGCGATCACACAAGGGTGAAGCTTCTGTATCAAGAGGTGGTGAGAGAGGCCCATTTGTTTGAAGACACGCTTGAAATTACGTACACAAATATTCGGGCGTTGTACAGCGCTTCGTGTCTCGAAGAGGCTCTTACGAAATTGTTATACGTCTTGAATAAGCTTGGAGTAACGCTGTCTGGCTCTGGGGATCTGAATACGCTGCTGCCAGAGACCAAAACGATGTTAGCTGAGTATTCTGACGAACAGTTACTGGGTCTCCCTGCGATGATCGACAGAACAAAACTGATGACAATGAAGTTTCTTTCTATTGCACAGCTGTGTCTGTTCCATACAAATCCAAAATCACAGCCAAAAGCTACCTTACAGTTGGTTCAGTATTCACTTCAGCACGGTGTGAGTGACTTAACATCGGTAGGATTTGTTTTCTATGGAAGCTACCTCGCCTGTTTAGGCGAGATTCCTGCTGGCTATCGTTATGTGAAAATTGCCATTAAGCTGGCAGAAAATAGGAACGCGAGAGATTGTATGGGTGATGTTCTTGCTGTGGGCGGTCAAGTCATGGGATATGTCGAACCCTTGCCAAGTATCAATGACGTCATGATTCGTGGTCATGAGTATAGTTTGAAGACGGGAAATATCAGCAGTGCTAGTATGAGCCTCGCTGGCAGTATGGTTTGTGAATATTGGAGTGGCAAACAGCTGTCAGTTGTGAAGAGCACAATGGATGACACGTTACGCCGTATGTCAGCACAGTGTGTTGTTCCATTGTTGATGCAGTTTCTTCCATTCTATAGATCAGCGCTAGCCATGATCGGTAAGGTTGATGACGTTCCAATGGTTTTTGGCAGCAGAGCAGATGTAGAAACGGAAGAGGAGCGAAAAATGACTGAGACAAACTTGCATCTCCTGAAGTCTACGCATTTCAACAAAATGTATGTTGGATTCATGTTTCGAAGGTACGACGAAGTAAAGCAGCTCGCTGATGCGCACGATGCGATCGCTGCCTTACCATTCAGCGCAATATTGATCAGTCATTGCTTTCATATGTTTTATTGGGGTCTCATTAGCTTTTGGGTCGCTCGCAAGACGGGGGACGTAATCTGGTACGACCGTGGCAAAGAGGCAGTCCAGAAAATGAGATCTTACGCAAATTTCTCGTCATGGAACTTTTTGAACAAGTCACTCTTGTTGCAAGCTGAACAGTATTTCTATTTGAAGGAATTTGAATCTGCAAAGCGCTGCTACGATGATGCTATATCGTTTGCAAAGGACTATAGATTTGTACACGAAGAGGCTTTGGCGTGTGAGCTTGCAGGGTATTTTCTGGTAGAAAGAGGCGAGAGAACCTCATCACTTCCTTACTTTCTTCGAGCCCAAAGAAAGTACCGAGAATGGTAAGTAGTGTTCTTCCTGCATGCTCCTCTTCATTTCACTGTTTTTGTATTGAGCATTGATGTCTCACCTTGCCGGTCTTGCATGCTTGCTGATAGGGGTGCCTCCGCAAAAGAAGAGAGCTTGAAAAGATATATTGAAGAATGGTTTGGGGAGATAACTGAGGGAGAGGATGTGTTGGAAAGACCCCGTCGTGCAACCACAGATCTAGATCTAAGGAAGCGGAGAGTGTCTTGAGAAAGACTTTGTCTTTGTGTATTGGATCCGTCGTGGTAAAGTATATTATTAATGCTCACTAAGCACGTTGTCTTAGAGGATGGTTTCGCCCTTTGTCGTGCATTGAATACAATACACGGTATGAAAAGATTACCAGTCTCATTGTATAGATAAGTAGGTAAATGAATTTGTAGGAACACTTCTTGTTACTAACTACTATTGCTACGGGAAGAAGAAGTGATCACAATCCTACTTCTCGTCAACATTGCAATCCTCTCTATCTTCATCTTGCCACCAGTTTCTTCAATTCGGTGTCATAATAGTGAGTTGCAGCCTTGCTCCTCGGAGCAGGATACGCACCACACATGTGACAGAACATTTTGTCACCAACATCAAAACAGCAGTCAACACATCCCTCCCCCAACGGTAGGCGTTTAATGTCGGCTCCATTTTCACCATTCGGTCCAAAGCACTTTGCAAATACCCTGTAATTTGCCAGCTGTTCTTTGCGATCAAGTCGATATCCTCGTGTCAACAACTCGGCGGTCTCTTGTTCAAATTCTTCATCACTGATATAGTCCTTCCAGTACTGATCATGGCCAATAACAGTGGCTCCACTGCCCATTTCGATTGGGTCTTTACGTCTCCACGATGAGACAGTCTCATATGCCTCACGAAGGATGACCTTGCCAGTTGTATGATCTTTCGTTTCCTCCCCATAAAATAATCGGATCGGCCGGACGCCTATACAGTCCTCCCTCTCAGTATTGGCAATCGCCCACTCCACAGTCGCTGGCTCAGTGTAGGGACTATGCTCCTTCATATTGTACATGCTGGCAAGTTCTTCGGTCGAAAATGTCCACGCTGCACACATGGAATCACGCTTCTCTCTCCACTCGGCTGGGTTGTCTTCATATCCCCACATGAAGGAATATCCACCGAACAATTCATCAGCTCCATCGCCAACGACGGCGTCAGTGAATCCCAACTCAGCGGCCTTCTTGAATACCGCAGCAATGACCAAACTGTTCCTAACTAGCATGCCGTTGTAAATCTTGAGATTTTTGACAACATCCGGTAAAAATTGCTCCACCAGCTCATCCGGCTTCAATCTCACAATATGATGCTCCAGCCCATGCTCTTTCGCACACGCCGAGCTGAATCCCAAATCTGGACTTTCGTCGCCCGTGACAACGGTCAATGCACCGGCGTAGGACATTCCGATCTTTTTGGATGCCGCCATGATGGCGCAGGTGTCCACTCCGCCGGATAGGATGATACATCGCTTGGATTTGGCGATCGGATCTTCTCCGCCGGTACGTTTGTGGATGGCGGTGAGGGAGGCCTCGAAGATGGATCGAAATTGGTCTACTTTTGACATGTTGATGTGTGTGCTAGCAGAAGAGTTTGTCATGGTTCCTCGGTTCCGATTTGTGTTTTGATGGCGATGCAAATCCTGAAGCACGTGATTTGATTTGAGGGCTGAAGGCTCTCATCTGAAAATAATACCATCGACCTGAGCTGTAACAGCGCAGCGGTCAATCAGTGAAATCAGAAAATAAAAACAAGTTCATTATGTATTATGATTCATGTAACTATCGATCAGCCTCTTTCAAACAGAAACACAAGTGGAGAGACTCTGTCGACAGACTTTTTACACCTTAGCTTGGGTAATGACATTAGGTTCTTGCTGTTGTTGTTGTTGCTGCTGCTCTTCCCTTGGAATCTCCCATTCAAAACCAATATTCTCCAACTTCTCACCTACAGAGTAAGACGTGACATAAGACGTGACACAATAGGCAACAGTTAGCAAACATAAACACTCAACAACAAAACAATCTCCAAACAGCAAAGGATCAAAATACTCACGATGCTCCTCAGACAACTTCTTCGTACGCTTCGCCTTACGCTGCAACTGTACCCACTTCCCAAGCCGAAGATCCGCCTTCCACTTCAAAGGAACTCTTGCATTCCCATTCTGAGCCTTGTACTCCACCAACTTTTCATAATGATCATCCCACGAACGTGTCTTCTCGTAACATGACGATACGTCAAAGTTGAACCCTAATGCCTTCAACTCATCAAACTGTGCTTCCATCTCGGGATGCATCACCTCTCCATCTTTCCAGTTCTGATACTTGGTACTCATATTCACAGCCCATCCGCCCAAATTATCACAGTGCTTGTACTGATGATCGATATTCAAATGACCCACGTCATCTTTGTAGCTGATTACTTGTTGGATGCGTTTCTTCCATGATACATCGGGGATGATTTGTTGGATGCGAGGGCGACCGCGTGGTTTGGCTTCGTTGGCTTCAAAGTTGATTGCGGCGAGTTGGTCGGCTCGTTCTTTGGTGAGTTTGGTGGTGTTTCCATTGTTGTAGGCTGAGAGTAAGTGTGCAGCATCAATAGAGCGAGCGAGTGAGAAGAGAGAGAGAGTGCATGGGATTTGAGTGAGTGACTGAAGACAATTGACCACACAAGAACTACTACCTAAAACAACTCACCCCTCAACTCATAATGCATCTTTTGCACCCAATTGTAAAACCGAACATCGTCCTCATCATCTTCATCCAACGGCTGAGGCACCTCAAAATGACCATGTTCCTCTCCAAACTCGGTAAGTTGTTTCAACCGTTCTTCCCATGATACGGGCGGTCCCTTTTCCTTTCGCAACTTCCTCTGACCACCAATTCCACCACCACTTGCTTTCTTTTGACGTTTGGCACTTGTGGATCCTATACCAGAATCAACACGATGTTTCAACTTGGCAAATAGTGCCTCCTCCAAAAATGGTGGAGGTTGATCATCACCACTGCCACTACTTCCTCCACCACTTTTGGCACTAGGCAAAGCCTCTCCCATACTCCTCAACATCTCCTTCAAGCCATCACTTGACATTCCCCCCACGCTCTTCTTACCCTTCCCTCCCTCCGCCTTGACTTGAGTACGTAGCCATACGAAATAATTGTATATTTCCGAATGCAATTCCGATCGTTGAGCATTACTCAAGATCCCTTTAGGGAGTAACTTATTTTCACGTGGACGTTTGTTCGTTCCATCTCCCGATGCTGCTGCAGCAGAAGCAGCCATGGCCGCGGCAATTTCCAAATTATCATCCGTCACCAATCCTGAATTCATCGACCCATAATATCCAGCTGCCTCGACCACCTCACGAGGAATATCGGTAACTGAATTGACATTTGGATTCCATAACGGATATCCTCGTACAATTGTGCTCACTCCCCCTCCATCTGCGAGAGAATTGACCACATCGACGCACTCGACATATGGCGCTGCATTCGGATATTTGGTACACCAGGCAGCTCGAGTGGAATATGGAATGAAATTCAGCTCACTGTCGAAGCCATACTTGGCCAAATGGTTGCGTGTCAATTGCTCGCTGGTCGGAGTTAAAGTCTGAATCCATGCAAATGTATGCTCTTCACGCGTGACGGGCTGACCGCCGCTTCCGTGGATTATAGTGGGGGAAGTGCGTATGGCGTGAAGTATGCCGGATGGGTGCGTAGTGCGGAGCGATTTGGGGAGGTTCGATTTGTAGAGGATTGTGGACTTTTGGGAGCGGCTTAGAGATGTTCTTGGGAGGGATGGGGCTGACATGGTGAATGATGATTGATGTACTTTTTTATGTGTCGCGGCTTTTGATGTTCCTTTCTTCTGCTGATACTAGACAGCTATATATGCTAACTAATGAGCCGTTGTTGTCGTCTGCTGGATGATGCGTAAACTTTGCTGCTGTTTTCTACTTGCTGATGCTTCTTGGACGAGTGGTCGGTTCACAACATCATCATGGTCATGAAGAATGAAGACTGTAAATGGAAAATGCTGTTGTTGTTGTAGGGTACGCACGCGTTCGTTCTGATCATGCGTTGAAAAATTTGAACCCCTCCGCAGCAAATGGGACTCCTTGCTTACGCTGCCAAATTTGGGTTCGCATTCGCAAGTTGAGATGGGTTCGCATTTTGTTGAGGAGGGAAGAAGCAATTGGAAGAAAAGGCAAGACTAAAAAGACAAAAGGGTGAGTTTTGGGAAATACTACCAAAAATCACGAAACAAATAATCGGGTTTGGTTGTGCAGAGCACAGAACCGTGTAGAAGTCCTTACCAACGCAACTACTTGACTTAGGTATGCATATATGACGTTCACATCACAGCACTATCATGAGCAAAAACGGCCCTACATCAGCCGAAGATGCGCAGTCGTCGGAAGAATTTGTTCAATTAATCGAATTTCAATTGAACAAGATATGTAAATGTAAAACTTTTAACTTGCTTTCAGAGGAAGTTCTACGAGAATTAATCACACGGCACGGATTGAAACCAAATAATAATTTGAACATCCGAGATTATGAATTCTTCCTTTGGGTGTGCGCCAATGAAAGAGTTACAGAGGGAATAATTCGGTGCCTTCTGGAATATTTTCCTGACGCTGGTAGTTTTACTAGTACAGATGGAAAAACGCCTCTCCACCTGATATGCAATAACACAAATGTGACACGGAGCATGGTTGAACTACTCATCGATGCAGCTCCCAACTCTGTCCGTATTGTAACCCAACTCGGCTGGATGCCTCTTCATTGCTTATGTTTGAACAGAAAATTGGATGACGAAACATCAATGGAAATTTTGAAGCTTCTAATTCAGAAGTGCCCACAAGCAGTCCGTCACGCCGATTATGATACTGGCTTTCTTCCAGTTCACCGTGCATGCGGTTCGAGAGCTCCTGACTTTTGCCGTGTGTTAATCGAAGCATATCCTGGATCTGAGCGAATAACAGCTTCAAATGGTATGCTGCCGATCCATATTGCATGTATGAGTAATACCGTCGCCACAGTCGAATATTTGTACAAACTTTACCCCGAAGTCATCCATCATAAAACAGCAAATGGAGTATACCCGATCCACTTCGCCATGAAGGGTATTAAAAAAAAGGCCCAGTCCCGGTCCCGATCCGATGGATGCTGTGGATGTTGTCCAATTCCTGCTGGATTGCGATCCCACAGTGAAGCTACAGACGATTGGAGGTAGAATATCTCTGCTTCATTTTGCTTGTCGACAGCAGTATACCCATCCGAACATAGAGGCAGCTCTTGAAATGATCAAGGTGATTTATGATGCTCACCCCGAAACGATTGAAGATAGTAGAATTGTATCCACTTTTCAATATTTTCACCAACAAGTGCAAACATTCCTTAACACCCAGCTAGTCTATTCTCGCCAAGCCAGAGATCACCGCCTGATGATGACACCGGATGTCAATGGACAACTCCCACTGCATACTGCTCTTCAAAGCAATGTCAGACTTGGTTCAATCAAACTGCTTGTGAAAGGCAACCCTTCTGCGATCAGAACTTTCGACAGGAGTGGGTTGATACCTTTGCACGTGGCGTGTCGACATCACGATTCTACAGTTGTGCAGTACTTAGTTGGACTTGATACAACGACTCTCGACGCTATGGATAGGGAGGGAAACACAGCCCTTCATTGTGCTTGCCTTGGTGCAGAGTTTGACACCATCGCGCTACTCCTCGACAAGTATGATGCAGTATCAGTATCGAAACGGAATGCGCAGAAGAAGCTACCCATCGACATTCTTTGGGATAGTAATGCAGTGGTAAATAGAGAGAGTGTCGAATATACGGAGAGTGTCTTTCGGCTTCTCAAGGCCTACCCCGAGACTGTGATGAATATTGAATGACCATTTAATGAAGCCAAGTTGGGTGCAGCTGTGGTAGAGCAAAAGAAGTGAATCATTGACATGTAATCTGCTTGTATATAGAAAAAATGAATCACAGAATCTCAAGTGTAATGATAGTAATGTGCGTTTCAAATGATACAGATACGAAATGTATCATTTCATACCGCCTTATCCAGAATAACCATAAGCTTATTAATGTTAACAAGATCATCCCCCCTTCCACTCTGGCACTACTCTCATGAAAATTCGCTCAATACAGCAGCCCTTCTGTGGGTTTGGTAACCCCCCTCCCCTTATTGATTTCATACCCCCCTCACTGTGTCTCCCCTTAAACTGCACTGCAAAAAATCACCTCCGGATAAGCTTTCAGAAGCTGAAATACGCTCTCTGTGTATTCGATGCTTCCTCTATCTTCCACTCCACTGCTTTCCCACAGGAGATCAATAGGAAGCTTGTTATGAATATTCTGTTTCGATACAGATAAGGCATCATACGTTTCCAGAAGCATCGCTATGATTTCATACTTTGCACCGCGGCAAGCAAGATGGAGGGCTGTATTTTCCTCCCTATTTACAGAGTTGAGCGTTGTTCCGTCAAGTCCAACCAAGTACTGAACAACGCGAGCACAATCGTGATGCTCGCATGCCACGTGCAAGGGCAATGCACCGCTATTATCGGGAGATTGTACAGCGGGAGGATTGCCTTTCACCAACAACTTGACCGAGCCCAGGGTGACATTATTTTGAAGCGCAGTGTGCAGAGGGAGCTGTCCCATTTCATCCGGTGTTGTCATCTGACGGTGATCTTCGGCTTGACGAGCGTAGACCAGCTGATTGTTGATGAAAGTTTGTACTTGTTGATGAAAATCATCAAGATCTATCGCAAGTTCATAGTCTTCAATTGCTTCGGGGTGTGCATCATAGAGTAACTTGATGATTATGAGAGCTGCCTCTATGGTTGCATCATAATACTCACACTGGCAAACATCATGAAGCAGAGACATTCCACCTCGAACTATCTTAAATATCACACTAGGATCGCAATCCAGCAGGAATTGGACAACATCCACAGTATCCATTGGACTGTCTCTTTTCATCATACCCTTCGCATTGTCTCTTTTCATTATTCCCTTCATAGCTAAGTGGATCGGATATCCTCCATTTGATGTTGTATGATGGATGGCTTCGGGGTAAAGTTTGTACAAATATTCGACTGTGGCGACAGTATTAATTGCACACGCCCAATGGAAAGGAAGACTACCGTACTCGCCTCTTTCATTATTAATCCGATCAGATCCAGGGTACGCTTCGATTAGCACACGGCAAAAGTCAGGTGATCTTGCCGATCCCCCATGATGAATTGGAAGATAGCCACCATTATCAGCATGCCTGACTGCTTTCAGGGTGCTTCTCAATGAGAAACTTCAAAATTTCCATTGATGCTTTTTCGTCCAATCTTCTGTTCGTGCATAAGGAATGGAGAGGAAACCGGCCATTACTGTCTACACTACGAACAGACTTGGGATCTGCATTAACGAGGAGTTGAACAATATTGAGTGTCAAATTTTTGTTATATAATGCGATGTGAAGTGGAATTTTCCCACCATGGGCAGTAAAACTACCAGCGGCAGGAAAATATTCTAGAAGACATTGAATTATTTCTTCTGTAACTCTTTCATTGTAGCATGCAGCAAGGAACGATTTTCCGATAAATATATCATTTGGTTTCAAACCGTGCCGCTCGATTAGTCTCCGTAGACCTTCGATTGAAAGCGAGTCAGATGAACATAACTTGGCTAATTGGTATTGGAAAAATTCTTCTTCTTCCGACAACTGCGCCTTAGCGGCTGGTGGATAGCCTTTTTTGCTCATGGTTGATGTAGAGATGTAGACTCCTGCTTGTCTAGTTGTCTGAAGTGGATGGGGGTAGATGACACACAATTTTTCAACGTCAAGTGCAAGCACTGGACCTAGGTTCTTGCTCGTCTACATTGCACTAGGAGGGGTGGTCTCAACCTGTCCGCGAAACTGTTTACGTACGTAACACCCCGACCACTTCCGCCGCCCGTAGGAATTGAATTCCTACGTACCCTACAGTATGTCTTCAGTAGGTCTCTGTTACGTAACAATGTCACGGACACTCGACATCTACATCATACTCTAACACCTTCGAGACCTTTGGCAACATCACAATAACATAAATCAATGGACTACCTTTAACAATTGCTGAACCCTACATTAAGTAGCTTGCCAACAACACAAAGAATCATCTTATCCTCGACATTCTTTTTTTCATGTTGTGGCCACTCAACAATCTTACATGAACCATCTCACATGAACCAAGATGAACCAACTCCAATGCTGCGCCAAATTATCAGAAGGAATCAGTACTTTTTGTGTAGAATCCTACTGCAACGAGTTCAAATCAGTTCTAGAGAGCTGCGTCAGCAGAGGGGCCGGCAGTGTTTTGCTCAAGTTTTCTTCGAGTTGGCTTGGAGATACTGGATGGTGGGCTGGCCTGGGTTGGAAGTTGGAAGATTCTTTCTGCCCATTTTGGATATTGTGAGTACCCGATCTGGTGATGTGTCCGTGAGAATGTTACGTACGTTACAGCTCAATTTCAAACGCCGCCCGCGTAAACTTCACGGACTGTTACGTACGTAACCTGAAAATTGAATCGCCGCCGATATGGTGTTACTCAGCGGAATTAGTATGGTTCTACTTACGAGGACCCACCCCTCCTATTGCACTCACAGGATACTCAGGTTACGTCATCCCTCAGGGAAGCACTGAAAAGACTGCTTCCTTTTCAGCTCTCCCCTGACAGACCGCAACAAAACGAAAAGACTACTTTGTTGGGGTGCCAAAAACTGTGTGGGTTAAATCTCATGCGAACCCACACTCCCAAAAACACTGCGACTCTCAGAGCTCGCTTGGTCAAAGGGTGGGGGAGTGGGCCGCTTAAACTAAAACTATGATGACTAGCCGCACACAACGATACTGCGAGTGCAATGGTCGGTTGTTGTCTTGATCAAAAGCAGAATGGCAACGCCATGGCCACAGCGTTGATTCAAAAGCAAACAGCCAACCTGCTGCCGCCAAAGTCGGCAGAAGGGATGGACAAAGATGACTACCGCGGGGATGAGATAGCTGTCTTCATTAGACAGCTGTTCGTTCCATGCTACTGTCCATCACCTCAATCAAGTGCAAGCACTGGACCTAGGTTCTTGCTCGTCTACATTGCACTCACAGGATACTCAGGTTACGTCATCCCTCAGGGAAGCACTGAAAAGACTGCTTCCTTTTCAGCTCTCCCCTGACAGACCGCAACAAAACGAAAAGACTACTTTGTTGGGGTGCCAAAACTGTGTGGGTTAAATCTCATGCGAACCCACACTCCCAAAAACACTGCGACTCTCAGAGCCCACCGACCTTTAGGTCAAGAAGACAAAGCAGATGGTGTCGGGAAAAGTTTGTGGTCACCCCACCCGGCGATGAAAGTGTACGGTAGCATGTATCAGGCAGGCGCACACTGCTCATCGACAAAGAAACACAAAAAGGATGAGGTTGTTGGATTTGGATGACACGAGGCCGCTTGTCGCGATTTTACATTTGTTTTTTTGTCAGCCCATGTGGGAGCGTCATTCACTCATATGTACAATCGTATTGGCTAGCGGCCCCGAGGCATCACTTAGTTTGAAGGTGAAGGTGTGGTGTTGACGGAGTAAACGGAGTTGAGCGTTACACCAGTAATATCACGGAATACACCACCTTCGACATTGACGAAGTTGAAACTGCGTTTCATGTTTGTTGACATTCCAGCAGAGGATTCGAAAAGGCTCTCCTTGATATATTCGAGGAAAGTGGCACTGCGCCAGCGCCCCATTTTTTGAATCTGCCGATCAGAATAGCCCGACAGCGCAAGGGCATTGGCCCCACCACAGTGTAAGGAGTGGGTGTCAATACGATCAATTGGGATGCCTTTGCACGATGGATAGTCCAAGGCTGCTGCAGCCATTTTGAGGCCAACGGAGATGTGATTGTTCGTGACAAAATGGCAGCTGCCATTGGCCCAGAAAGCAGAAAGATAGGTCTCGGGAGGCCCCTTGTTGTCGCGAATGTGAAGAACACGTCGTCCTAATGCACGCACAGGACACTTGAAACACTCCCCATTTGCGTGCTGGTGAATACATACAGCTTTCCACCCATTCTTCTGGTTGTCGAGCTTCAAGGTGGCTGATGTCGCTTCCATTATCATACTTGCCGGAGCATTGCGGGGGAGTTGGCGGAGCATGCCCTGGCTATCACGTCGGAAGAAAGTAACATCCTGCAATTTGAATTGTTCTGTTTGCTTTGTGTCGTTTTTACTTGGCTTGCCCGTGTATTCCCCAATCCGCAAGAGATAGTAGAACGCAATTAGTGCCAGATCCCCCACCGCCTGTTGGAGTGGAGTCGCCTGTGCCTGTCGGCCCATATCAGCCAGGAATTCTGGGACATCCGCTTCGACAGGTAGTTTCTTCTCTGTTGGTGGATCCTCTTTGCGCCATCCATCCATAGTCTGAGGGGGAAGAGGAGTTTGTCTTACCAGCCCATGAGCTTCTTCCTCAAATTCTGAAACACAACCTTGGATAGTCCTTTGGTAAAGATGTCTCCAAGTTGTTCCGTCGTGCAAATCTTCTTCAATAAAATTCCTCTCTTGACAATTTCTTCACGAAACCAAATTGTCTCGATGTGATACCACTTAAAACGAGGGGTAAACTGAGGTGGTAGAGTCGACGCCAAAAGAAGAGCACCAGCATTGTCCTCATGAATAGAAATATTCATTTGGGCTAACTGTTCTTCCAAACCATAAATCTTACCGATGGTCTTGACCATGTCAATGATAGGAAAGAGTTCTCTGCAGCAGTGAGCAAGAGCGGTGATTTCTGCTTCCATCGTGCTGAGAGCCGTCTTGGATGACTGTAGCTGAGACTTCCACAAAACAGGACAGTTAGCAGCCTTGATAACAAAACCAGTTCGACTCTTGACACAAGCAGGATCAGTTGGGTTTTCATGCCCATACAGACCACCGAAGTCAGCGTCAGGATAAGCTTCGACATTGAGAACACTTGAGGTGGGAGTAAGAATCAACCCTTTGTCGCGAGTACCCTTGAGATATTGACCAATTCGAATGAGAGCATCTTCATGAGACTTGCGAGGCGCAAACATGTACCTTGCACAGCAGTTCACCGAGTAAGCCAAGTCAGGACGAGAGTGACCAGCGAGATAGAGTAGCATTCCAACAACACTCGAGTAGGAGAAGGCTCCTTCTGCAGGCGTGCCGTCGGTGTCGTTTGTGTTCGGCAGGTGTCAGTTTCGGACGAATATCTCCTCCTTCTAGACCAAGTGCAGAGATGATGCGATCAATAAGACCAGTTTGAGTCATAACAATTTGGCCATTCTCCTTCTTGAGATCAACTCCCAAGAATCCGGCAGCATCTCCTTCATTTTCTAGAAGCAATCCATATTCCTTAGCATTTCGTAGTGCGACCATGACGGAAGTAAGATCCTTCTCATCCTTAGCCCAGAATAATGTATCGTCCACAAAGGTTATTGCAACCACCTTCTCACCAACAATGAGACAGGGATCTAAGGTAGATTGCATAAGGCCTTGTTGCTCCAAAGCCTTAACCAAGTAGGTGTGGAATGCTTTGGGTGCCTGGCGAAGTCCATATAACGAACGCCTCAGACGAAAACATTTTCCTTCCTGCTTGAAACCACGAGGCATCTGCATGTAGATTTCTTCACCAGGTTCAAGAGCACCATGGAGAAAGGCGCATTCAACATCGGCTTGACAAGAGTTCAGTCCAAGCATACACTCAAGAATAAGCATCATTCTGACGGTAGTCCACTGCACAACGGGAGCATAAGTTTCATTGAATTCAACACCAGCTATTTGTTGATCTCCTCGGGCAACAAAGCGAGCTTTGTATTTCTTTGGACGACCATCAGGATATCTCTTCAATTTGAATGCCCAAGTACTGCCAAGAATATGTTTTCCAGCGGGGATATCAACGACTTCCCAAGATTTCATCTTCTCCAGGGTAGCGAGTTCATTCTTACAAGCTTGCCAATAATGATCCGCAGCATCTCCATTCATCGCCTGATTCCAAGTGGGGTTATCCTCTGCGGATGCAAGAGCTTTAGCCTTGAGGAATAAAGGATGGACGTAGTTGGCTATCAATTCCTTGGTACTTCCGCTGTAGTTGGTATTGTTGGAGGCGAGATGAATACACTTGGCCAAAGGACTCGACATGAGTTCTTCAACTGTAGGTACATTCATATCCATTTCCATGAGCATGCGGTCAGCTGATTCAATTCGATCTGCAATTCGTTGCTTGTACCTCAACTTCTTTGCGGACAGTTTTGCAACACGAGGTGGTACACGATGAGGACTAAGCGTGACTTGATAATGTCTGTAGAGATGACGATATTCACTCTTGGACAAATGACTGCGTTGAGCTTTGGAGAGATGAGCCATATCACGAGCGGTGTAGTTCAATGCATCTTCCCAAGTAGTTGACGTAACAGTTCCAAACTTCTTGGGCTTCTTCATCTTTGAGCGATCACGTAGCTTCTTAGACCAGCTGTTGTCGACCGACTGCAGTGCTTCCTCCTCATAAAAGGGACATCTTCATCATAGATCTCATCATCCATTTCAACATTGACGGAAGACTCCACACCTTCTCCTTCTGATTCAGGGAACGGAACTCCTTCTGGAACTGAATTACCCGAGGAGTCTTCATCATCAGTAGGAACTAGCGGGGGAGCGGTAGGGTCATCAAACATTTCGACTTTGGTATCAAACTGAACAACTGTAGACGGAGTTTCCACTTCAGGGAGAAAGGTCCACATATACCTCCACCAAATACTGTAAGGTACCTGTCGCAGTAGGAGGCAATTCGTTGTATGCAGTGCTCCCCGCTGTATACTTTTCAAACTTGTGCTCTGGCAAAGACCCGACGGGGGCTTCCACATAATCCTCTGCAACATCTCGTCCCGTTTCCGTCGCAGCACAGAAGAATGGAGGTGATTCAATCCATCCCATCTGTAGAGAGGTGGGGACGACCAGACGGATTGGTTGACCTTCCTCTTGAGGCATCACATATGCGAAATTCCATTCCTCCCCCTCTGCGCAATCCAGTAGACAGAAGCCATCTTTGATGTCGAACTTGGCCATGAAGATTTTTGCGTCCTCGTCAGCCTCTGCAAAGGCGTGAATAATCCGCTTTAACACATGTCCCAGTTGCTCGCACGCCGCCCGAGGTGCTGCCTTTTCAGATGCTTCATTCACCGATGGTGCGACCTCCCCAGATTGTAAGCGCAGCCGAAATGATAAGTCCAAGATTGCTCTGAATTTTCGTGACTTGTGTGGCACCAATGCCAAGGGAGAGATCTTCAACTCCGGAGGGAGGTCGTCCTTGATTGACTCCCATTCTACCACTCGTGCCTGGCCTGCTGCTATTTTGTGTTCGATCTCTGATTTGAAGTGTTCAATTGCCTCAGGTGATGTAGCGGAAACATGAGGTCCTCGTGCAACGGCCTCCTCGATCATTTCCCGCGTCCACTGCGCACCTGTCAGAGTTGGACATCCTCCCGTTGCGTACTCTAACAATGTCTCTGCCGCCGGATGTTCTAGGGCTAAACCTGATGGACACATGCTGTTGCGATACTCCCGAGGGGCTTGCTTAGGGGTTGGGATGCTAGACTTGCCTTTCTGCCGTTTCCACACGCTATCAAAATCCTGCACGAGCTGGCGCTGCTGTCTCACCCGCTTATTCTGTTTACGCAGATGTTTCGTCTGAGCTCCCGTTACTGGTTCATTGGGTGCAGTGTCCAACGTAGGTGGGCGTAAACCTGGATGCAGGTGGGAGGAAGAAAGAGATGAAGCCGGGGGACAGCTTTCAGAGCATTGAACGCACAGCTATCAAGGCAGTTGGAGCACCGTCAAGCCGGGGGACAGCTATCGGGGCAGGTGGAGCATCGTCAAGCCGGGGGACAGCTGTCAGAGTTGGAGTGCCGTCAAGCCGGGGGACAGCTATCAGGGCAGCATCGTCAAGCCGGGGGACAGCTGTCAGAGCATTTAAAGCACCGTCAAGCCAGGGGGACAGCTATCGGGGCAGGTGGGGCATCGTCAAGCCGGGGGACAGCTGTCAGAGTTGGAGTGCCGTCAAGCCGGGGGACAGCTATCAGGGCAGCATCGTCAAGCCGGGGGACAGCTGTCAGAGCATTTAAAGCACCGTCAAGCCGGGGGACAGCTATCGGGGCAGTTGGGGCATCGTCAAGCCGGGGGACAGCTGTCAGAGTTGGAGTGCCGTCAAGCCGGGGGACAGCTATCAGGGCAAGCATCGTCAAGCCGGGGGACAGCTGTCAGAGCATTTAAAGCACCGTCAAGCCGGGGGACAGCTATCGGGGCAGTTGGGGCATCGTCAAGCCGGGGGACAGCTGTCAGAGCATTTAAAGCACCGTCAAGCCGGGGGACAGCTATCAGGGCATTTGGGGCATCGTCAAGCCGGGGGACAGCTGTCAGAGCATTTAAAGCACCGTCAAGCCGGGGGACAGCTATCAGGGCATTTGGGGCATCGTCAAGCCGGGGGACAGCTGTCAGAGTTGGATTGCCATCAAGCCGGGGGACAGCTATCAGGGCAGTTGGAGCATCGTCGAGACATTTGGCATCTCTCCGCGC
This sequence comes from Skeletonema costatum, assembly GCA_018806925.1. Classification (NCBI taxonomy): domain Eukaryota; phylum Bacillariophyta; class Thalassiosirophyceae; order Thalassiosirales; family Thalassiosiraceae; genus Skeletonema; species Skeletonema costatum. The sequence continues at coordinate 11,949 of JAHBBA010000903.1, read as the reverse complement.
ATGGGGGGGTGCCGTCGAGGGCTACAGTCGGACCTATCAGAGCCCTTTTGGCGTCGTCACAGGCTTCATGCGGACCTCTCAGAGCAGGGTTGGCCTCCGTATTCGCTTCCAACGTGGCGTTCAGAACATTGGAAATAGATGGCACTGTTTCTCTCCATTACTGGATCTGGATACCTCGTGGGAGCTAACAGTCGGGGTCGGACGTTCCCGGGTTCATTTTGAATACCTAACCCGGGAAAAAGCATGTCTAATCTCTCCAACACTCACTTCTACTTACACTCAAGTGTGCAACTCCATTTCCAAGTCCATCCCGATGAGTTAATCATGATATAGGTCCAGGTCACGAGATGGCCACAAGTCATAGCACAAAGTGGCCAAGGTCCCACTCCAAAACTGTGTGGGTTAAATCTCATGCGAACCCACACTCCCAAAAACACTGCGACTCTCAGAGCTCGCTTGGTCAAAGGGTGGGGAGTGGGCCGCTTAAACTAAAACTATGATGACTAGCCGCACACAACGATACTGCGAGTGCAATGGTCGGTTGTTGTCTTGATCAAAAGCAGAATGGCAACGCCATGGCCACAGCGTTGATTCAAAAGCAAACAGCCAACCTGCTGCCGCCAAAGTCGGCAGAAGGGATGGACAAAGATGACTACCGCGGGATGAGATAGCTGTCTTCATTAGACAGCTGTTCGTTCCATGCTACTGTCCATCACCTCAATAGATTAGTAGATGTTTAAGCTTGTTGGCTCATTTCTTTCTTCCAGCCAAATCTTGTACATATAAGTTCCTCGTTCAAGTAACGGCCTGTCCATTCTAAATTCTGGACAGACTGAAATACAATCTTTTGGCTGCTGTTCCTCACTTCACCTTGGCTTTCTCTTTCTCCCCATCCACACCGGCTTAACTTGAAGGCGTACGAGATGACGTACGCCCTAAAAGTATGTCATTCACAGCAGTGACATCAGTGAGTATAATATAGTGCTATTGCTAGTATGGAGCAACTCGAGAGGGCAAGAAAGAAGCTCAAAACAGCTCATGAAAAGTTAGAACTGGATTACATCAACCATACACGTGAGCAAGATGAATTAGAAAACAAACTGCTGGAGCGATTTCGAATTCTAGACGAAAAGAAGCACACCGCAACTGTTGCGCATGGTGACGTAGATGCAAGTAATAATGATCGCGTTGAAATTAATGCCGGTGGCAAAATAGTAGCTGCTAGACGTGGCACTTTGTGTCAATTAAAGGGGACGAGATTGGAGGCATTATTTTGTGGTCGATGGGATAAGAAGTTGCAGAGAGACAACATCGGTAGAATATTTCTCGATGTTAATGGTGATTGCTTTCAAGCCATCGTGGACTATCTGAATGAGTTAGTGATATCAGGTGAGGATGACATTCCAAAGCCGCCAATGGTTGACGACGAACACAAGCAATATCTTGATTGCCAGCTTGCAATATTCGGTATAAATGTCCCTCCACAATCACCTGGCAGCGATATCGTCAAACAATATTCCCAATTGAATACTATCCATCAATGGCTGAAGGAAGATGGCTCAGATGGAGGATTGGAGCTTCTCTACCGTTCGTCCAGAGATGGTTTGTCTAATAAAGCATTTCACAATAAATGCGACAATAAAGGTCGCACACTTCTAGTTATTGAAACAGATACAGGTGAAATCATGGGAGGATACACAAATAAATCATGGCAGAGTGATGGGGAATATGATCTTGCACACAAGGCATTTCTCTTCGCCTTATCTGGATTCGGTATAGGCAGTCCATGCAAAATGAAGTTGCAAGATGAAGATGACGAGTACGCAATGCTTGGTAGTGCCAATTTTGGCCCAATGTTTGGCGGTGGGAATGACGTTTGGGTGGATGGTTCCAACCTTTATCTTAGAGTTGGATATTCCTACGAGAAAGGCCCTTCTGAACAGCTCAACGGGGATTCGCAGGATGCTAATAGGAATTATAAAATCAAGGAGATGGAAGTTTTTGCAGTGAGTGATTACTATGATCCAAGAAAACAGAAAGAGCTCTCTTCCAATCCCGGGAAGAAGGTACCTGTAGTCAACCTCTTCACAAAAGCAATTAATGAGGCTATCAACGAGAAATGGGTAACGCTACATGAGTTGGAGGAAGAAGTGTCATCCCTCGAAGAGATTTTCAACGGGGAGGAACAATTCGTCGACTCCTTTGCAAGTGGGGATAAGAAGGATGTTATTGCACTCGATGTGAGTGGCACCATGATGGTTACGAGACGTGCCACATTGCAAATTATAGAAGGTTCAGTGCTAGCTCAGCAATTTGATGATACAAAGTGGACTGCACAAGGAAATAGTCAAATGAGAGTGAAGGAATGGAGCACATCTGAGGTATGTAATTGGGTCGCAAAGATTGAAGGTTTGCAGGAAGATGTTTCAAGACTCTTTGAAGATAAACAGTATCAATGGACCAGAGCTCATTGCGCTAGACAAGGATGGGTTGCAAATGATTGGGGTGAAGCGTGCTGGCACGACTTGTCTGTTGCTGAAAGAGATCAGACTGCTTGGACAAAAAAGTCAAGATGTGTCGACACTGATTGAGCACAGTCCATATTGTTTTGGAAAGATATTGGATTATCTCCGTATGGAGCATCTTCACTCTATCGAACTCATAAAAGAGCCATCACTGCCTTCTGTCTGCGAATCCCAAAAGGAGAGGCTCAGAAAGGTTGTGAAGTATTACTTTCCTGGAATGGAGTTACTTCTCCTGGCATAGTGATGTTCCGATGAAGAATCAGTGCCGGTGCTGTTACATTATGACGACAACTTCATCACGATGAGAAGTAATTATTTTCGTAATAACTGAAAGGTTGCTAGTGAAAATTCAGTGAGTGCGGAGTGTGCGTATGTGGACGGGTCTACAATTACTAATCCTATTCATGACAAACTTTCTCTTTGTACTAATCCTATTCATGGCCAACTTTGACTATATTTCCATTCTAACTCGAACAAGATGACGAGAATGCAGATTGCATCTGCGCACCACTGTACCCCAAGACCTTTCTCTTCTTTCGGATCTGATTTGCATCCGGTTCCATAGTCGAATCAATATTCACCAATGTCTCCGGGTATGCTTTCAGAAGTCGAAAGACGCCCTCTGTGTATTCAACACTTTCTCGATCAGGGACCTTATTGCTTTCCCAAAGCAGATCGATAGGAAGCTTCTTCTGAGCATTCCGTGTTGAGACTGATACAGCATCATAATTGTCTAGAAACATCGCTATAGTGTCATACTTTGCACCGCGGCATGCATAATGGAGAGCTGTGTTTCCCTCCCCATCTATAGCGTCGAGAATTGTTGTATCAAGTCCAACCAAGTACTGCACAACCCTAGCAGAATCGTGATGCTCACAGGCAACGTGCAAGGGCAATGTGCTGCTAATGCCAAGAGATTGTGCAGCAAGGGGATTGCCTTTCACCAACAGTTTGATTGAGCCAAGCCTGACATTGCTTTGAAGTGCTGTGTGCAGAGGGAGTTGTCCACTGTCATCAGATGTTGTCATCAGACGGAGATCTTTGGCTTGACGAGCATAGACTAACTCGTTGTTGATGAAAGTTTGAACTTGTTGATGAAATTCGTTGATATCTGATGCAATCCTATCGTCTTCAATTGCTTCGGGATAGGCATCATAAATCTCCTTGATGATTTGGATACCGGCCTCAATGTTTGAATCGTTAGGCTCCAGTTCACAAGCAACACGAAGCAGAGAAACTCCAGCCCCCTTCTGTAATTTCACGTTGGGATCACAATCCAGCAGGAATTTCAGGATGTCCATAGCAGTGGTAGGATCGTCTCTGACATCCATACTTCCAATTGTGTAATGAATAGGATAAAATCCATCTGCTGCGTGATTGATGGCATCGGGGTAAAGTTTGTACAAGTATTTTACCGTGGCAAGAGTACCACCACCACATGCAAAATGAAACGGAAGCGCTCCGTCCATAGCACCTATTCTCTCAGATCCAGGATACGCTTCAACGAGAATGCTACAACACTTGTTCAGCCCCCCACTTGCATAATGAATTGGAAGACAGCCTTCATTATCGGCGTGTCTGATTGCTCCAGGGTGCTTCTCGACAAGCAGTTCCAAAATTTCCAATGCTGTCATTTCATGAGCTTTGCTGATTTTGCATAAATAATGAAGTGGCTTGCGACCCTCATTGTCGACACTACGAACAGAATCTGGAGCTGCATCGATGAGGAGCTGCACAATTTCAAGTGTCACATTTGGGTTCCTGCATGCGTAGTGGAGCGGCAGTTTGCTATCGTTGTCATCATCACTAGCCATGGCAGCTCCAGGAAAATATTCGAGAAGGCATTGAATTATTCCCTCTGTAACTCTTTCATTGATGCATGCCTGTATGAAGAATTTATAATCGCACACACGAGGTTTAATATTTGGTGACAATCCGAACCGCTCAATAATTTCGCGTAGGCCTTCCTCTGAAAGAGACTCTGATTTACAGTGCTCAAATAACGAATCCGCCAGAATCAATTGGGCAAAACGGTTGATGCTCTCGCTCATGGTTGAGGGTTCTGTTGTGCTTGTCTTCGCTCGACAGTATTGTACAATAGCAAGAATGATTCTGTCCTATTCTGTCGTGGGGGGCGTGCAATCGAAATAGCGGGACTGCGGCCCGTCAGAAGTGTTACGAATGTTACGAACGTTACTTATGGTGAAGTTACATCATAGTTTCCAGTAACAATCGATCGAATAGATGATGGGCAACTCATGAAGCAATTCTTCGTTGTTCGTTGAGCAATAGGTCTTGCACAGTAGTAGCGAGAACGAAATCCATCGCTGACCCCATTTGCAGCAATGGGGTCGGCTACAGAGGGCATCAAATGCGTGCACATTGAGCATGTTGCTCTCTCTCAGCTTGGTGTGAATACACCTTCCTTTCTACGTGTATCTATCTATCTCTGACAAAGTTTTGGGCTCTCTCGCTGCCTTGATATGTCCCTACAAGCCAACATCGACGACTGAGAAAAATTGCTCTCCCATGCATTCGTTTTCTAACTCCTACTTGAGATGAGATGATAGTTCGAAAAGACTGGAAATTTGGACTTGATGAGAACGATGCTCAAAGATGGAGCTTAAGGATCATGACTATTGGATAGTGTAGTACCTAAATAAACAAGACATATTTGCTCTATTCCTCTATAATATCATTAAATACCTATAAAATCAATAGCAGTCAAACACAATCTCGCTCATCGCATCACTTTCCCCCTATATCAACAGCTCCCCTTTCTGTCTCTCACACGATGAGTAATATGCAAATGAATACGTAAAAGTGCAACAGCCCGTCCCGTCCCGTCGCCCTATTATTCCTATTGCTGCATCTCAGCCACAGCAGCTGCTGGTCCACTGTCCTTCCCCTGACTCTTCGAAGATCGAAAGAATGACTTCTTCTTGATGCTCTCTCGACTATTATTCTCCGTGACGTTCGGACGAACCTGCACAACACCCGCCCCTCCCCGATCCTTCTGATCTCTCCTACCTTCCTCTCCCCCATTTCTTCCTCCTCCTTGTTGATGTAACACATTGGCAGTATTGCGACTCCCCCGACTTACATCGGTTCTTCCCTCGAGGGAGTCTCTACCTTTTTTTTGCTGCTGTTGCAACTGTTGTTGGGGGTTGGACAATGTCAATTCATCAATACAACCCTGCAATCGCACCACCACTTCCTTCATGGGAGGGCGGTATCTCATATCATAATCCCAACATTCGTCAATAAGACGCTTCAGATCCTTGGTCCACACACTCTTGGACTTGACAACAAGGACCTCATTCCGTTTCTCCGAAGGGGAAGGCAACTCCGGATGATCATCATCACCCACATCCTCCCCATTCTCCAACTTCTCATACAACTCCTGCTCAGTCCTTTGACACGACAACAAATCCTTCTTGGTGGGCAGATCAATATCCGGTCGGAACCCACCCCGCAACACCTCCTTCTCATGATCATACGAACTATACCCATCAAACGGGGTGACCAACGATGCCACTTGATACATCATCATACCAAACGAATACACATCCGCCTTTTCATTATACGGATCATTGAAACACACCTCGGGGGCCATGTATCGTCGACTTCCCGTACACCCTGTCAATTTGTACACGGTATTCAATTCCTCATCACTAATTCGAGCACTCTTGCTCGACGAAAAAGACTTTCGCAACAACCCCCCTTGTCATGATGAGCATACTCCTTGATCTCGGAATAGTCCCGACTATTCGTCTGAAGGCGACGATGACCATCATTCACCCTATACTTGGACTTGAGTTCCTTGGCCAATCCAAAATCAAACAATTTGGGAATTTCGACAAAGCAGGTACAATCTCTTTTACTGACATTCTCTTGTTGTCCACCACCATTATCCCCCGTGGTAGACGAGGTTCGTAGTCCACAGGTACATTGTGCCGAGTAATCACGATAGAATCCAATGTTATCAGGTTTGATATCTCGGAAGAGTATTTGATGCTCATGCAGGTACTGTAAGGCGTTGGCAATGGCAAGGAGGGAGGTGAGACGTTCGGCTAGTTTTTGTTTTTGATTGTTGATTATGTCGTGGTGGGAGCGTGTTAGTTGGTCGTTGTTGTTGTTGTTTATGCTGCTTCGCATGCCTGCAGGTGGTGGTGCAGAAGAAAAGGAGGACGACACAGAAGCAGTGCTACTATTGATCGAGTCCCTGTTACTGTGCTTTTGAAACAACGATGGTCGTTTGACCGACATGCGTTTCAAGAATGACTCTCGTTTCTCACACGTGTGCAGCAAGGATGCTGTCAAGTCGGACGATATCACCAACGACCCATCGTTGTTGGTTGGATCGTTGGATAGCAATACTTGAGGAATGTAGACATGATCAATCCGATGTGCCAATGTTTCATGAAGTACATCGAGTAGTAAAAAGTATCCAAATCGATGTTTGTACACTTCCACTTGTGGTTGTTGTTGATTTTGCACCGCATTCTCTACATCCTGAGGATCATCTTGAAGAATAGGCACCTCCCTCAATACCAAATTGCCCATGGCATCCGTCACAATCTCCTCTCTGACCTTGATCTTTTTCTTGGTTCCTTTTTTACCACCCCTTCCCTTTCCTCTACCGGGGGAACTACTCTCCTCACTATCATGGTCCTTGGCATTAAAATTCTCCTCCAGACTGCCCGCACTAACATAATGACACGTGATAATATTCTCATGCCTCAATAATGATAAGAAACACGCCTCCATGGCTAGATCTGCAATGCCGCGTTGAAAGACTTTATTCTTTGGATCAGAGGGGTGTGGGGCTGTGCGTGTTGGTGAGAGGTATTTGATTGCATATCTTGCCATGTTAGTCGTGGCGGAGGTGGAGGATGATTGAGGTTGAGGCGACGTGGGCGAAGGGGAGTCGTATAATAATTTGGAGGCATCAAGCTGCTCTTCGGGGTCATTATTATTCCCACCACCACAATTATTATCATCATCCCCCCTACTACTCGTCGTCAATTTATTCTCCGCAGCACAATACCGCACCTCACAAAAGCCCCCCTGACCCAACAATCCCCCCACCACGACATCCTGCTCATGTATCGTGCCAACATTATTCTCTTCATCGAGTGCTTTAAAAAATTGAGAATCTTCGACGAGTTTGCGAAGGGTCCGTTTGGCGAATGTGAATTGATGTGGTGGGTGGGGGGGTTGTTGGACTGCGGAGGGGGATTGGGATCTTCTTCGGGAGGATGGTGACATTTTATTTGTTCTTGTGGTTTGGTTATGATATGTGTATGTTTGTTTCGACTATGGTGTATGGTGGTAAGGATGTCTTGGCAAGATGTGCCGAAGCAAGAACTTTGATGCCGAAGATCAGATGTTCAGTTTGGAATTGGAGAGAAGGCGTGAGCGTGCGTGTATCGTCGCCGGCTGCAGAGAAGCAGCAGCTAGCTGGCAGCTGCTGAGGCTTATCTGGCATTCTCATAACCACAAGTTTGCCTTCCCTTCTCAAACTCTGGTTAAATCAGAAAAATTCTGAAAAATGAAGAACTGCGTTCGCGGACAGGACAGTATGTAAAGCCTTCTCTACTTACGTGGTCGTGAACGGTTACAGGACCGGCTCTCGCTTTCTCAAAAAGTATTCGGATCGGTCGTGCGTGAACCATGAAGATGATGTGACACCATGCGTGGCTAAACGGATAAACAGCAACAGTGTGGAATGTCATTGAGTCGTGGCATAGAGGGGTTAACCCTCGACTTAACTGTCCTTACTACTCACAGTCACAAGATGCATCTACATTTGTTGCATGTATGACGCAGGTTAAACTTTGACATTCTCGGACAGTTGCAGTACGCTTCCTCATCACATCTCAAAGATGGCATCTACATTCTGTTGCAGTTGCTTGCCGGACAAAAGACATTTCCTTGCTTGCAGGTTAAGAGGTAAGAACCTAAGTACTTTGTGTGTTGTGTCTAAGTAGTGTAGTGCTCCCTCTTCTCTGCGGGTCGAATGAAGTAGAGTATTATCTACTCTGTCGAGACTAACGAAGTATGCAGTGCTTTTATTAGTTCATACTTCATACGTCGTTATAATTAGTATAGTGTCTAGCACTTCTATTGGTCTCAGTAATTCAATATGCTTATTCAAATCGAGAGCTTGTGTAACTTATTCGATCAGCTCTCCTCCCTCCTCTTATAATATTACCATATTCCTCATATGACATCTTCCTCGATGACATGGACGGCCCATCATTGCAAGTGATGTAACACCGCCACTGTCAAAGGACGTCTCTTCTGCCTCTGCCTCGTAAGGCCGCTTGTTGCTGTTGAAGCTAGTATTGATGTCATCGTCTGCGTCTTCATGGATCGGTTCTCTGTTCAGCTTCAGCCACCATGCCTGCACAGAGATCACTCTGTAATGCAAGCCCAGTAACAGAAGCACACTCTCTTGCCCAGCGAGAGTTCTCCTCTGCAACATTGGCAAGCGTTGCGAGTCTAGCGTTTGCGCCCAGGCTGTCCACATCACCGAGTCCTCTCCTCAACCTCATCTCTCTCACGAGTCGCTGAAATGCCTGCTCCTCCAACACAGCTGCCTTCAGTACTGCACGTCGGGTGGAGTAGCTATTGCCGCAGAGGAGCTTCTCTAGACCGAGGATGTCACCAATCTCACCATCGAAGGAATCTTGATAGATTTTCTCTTTGATTACCTCGGCGTAGAGGGATGAGTAGAGCTTGAACTGGTCGACATCATCACTTGAATACCACAACTTGTCTTTGATGATGCCTTTCGTGCGATCATCGAGGACAACTACCGTGCAGGTGGGTGCGAATCGGAGACGTTGCTTGTTCATCATATTGGTTTTGATGTTTGCACGTGCTTTTACAGCTTTATGTGAATGATGTGATGTGCTGTGCACGAACTATCGAGCCCGAATTCCCGAAGAGTGACATCTACTAAATCTTGTCAATACCGCTTCGAAAAGTTTCACTGCCAACCACGCACGCACCGCACATGCGCGACGATGGTGAAAATATTCCAAAAAGTTCCGTAGCTAACAACCATAATCCCAAAAGAACATCAACCACCAACACATCAATATGCCTTAATCACTCCGCCTTTTTTCACGATGCAATTCTAACGTATACTCCTCGATCAACGTGCGAAAAAGGTCGTGTGTGGTAAAGTGCGTCCAGAAGAACACCCGTTGTGTGTGTGATGTGACTGATGACTGCATTGCACGAAGAAGAGAGTGGTGATCGTGACGGTAAGTACTAACATCATAGGCCGTTGAATAGTCACCTCGGGTACCATACGCTTCCTGTATGCCGGTTGTACCCACGACCTAGCACAGAATAGAACCTTTACAATCAGTCATTATTTGTTCTGTGGATTGGATGTGGGTTTGAAGCGGCGGGGGTTATTTACCAATATATAAGTAACCTCACTTCCCTCGAACCATTGGAAATTGGAATCCCCTACATATTCCTCACATCTCAAGATATGTAGCATCTACACATTCTACTCCATGTGATGCACGTCGTACGAGCGAGGGTTAAAACTTTGACATCCTCGGACAGTTGAAGGATGATTGATTGAAGCGCATCTTCCTAACATCTCAAAGATGGCATCTAAATTCTGTTGCATCTGCGCCGGACCGAAACATTTTCTTGCTTGTTGCTTGTTGCCTGCAGGTTAGATACTTATCCATGCTGTTGCGTCTCTCTAGACTCCATCCCGCTGCAGGCCGAATCAAGTAGAGTATTACCTACACTCTGTCGAGACGACTAAAGAAGCAGTATGGACAGTGCTTTTATTAGTTCATATTTCATACGTCATTATAATTATAGTGTCTAGCACTTCTATTGGTCTCAGTAATTCAATATACTATTCAAATCGAGAGCTTGTGGAACTTATTCTATCATCAGCTCTCCTCCTATATTACCATATTCCTCATATGACATCTTCCTCGATGACATGGACGGCCCATCATTGCAAGTGATGTAACACCGCCACTGTCAAAGGACGTCTCTGCTGCTCTCTGCCTCGTAAGGCCGCTTGTTGCTGTTGAAGCTAGTCTTGATATCATCGTCTGCGTCTTCATGGATCGGTCTCTGTTCAGCTTCAGCCACCATGCCTGCACAGAGATCACTCTGTAATGCAAGCCCAGTAACAGAAGCGCACTCTCTTTGTTAGATGACAGCAAGATTACAGTGGGAAGGGATTTACTTTGCTTGTTCCTCGATGGTGCGGTTTCGTAGCAATCGTCGGTTGGATGTGAGGTGTTAAGTTTCCGCTTCACGCAAAAGTAGACTTGGATGTTATCTCGAACGTGGACGGGACGCTATTGCATGCCCATCGCTATTATGACGCTCCACCGAGACTACGCGATGTAATAAAAGAAGTACGGCGGCGGCAAAGCCATTCCGTTGTTCAGTAGTGCTAACAAGTAGTTATTTTCAATAATTTCCAAAAGTGGCCGCCATCGCGGGTTTTGGTGCTCAAAAAGAACTCGCGCATCAAGCAGATGGCCGATCTTATCCGGCGATCTTCAGCGATCAAGATTCCCTTTTAGAATCTTTAGAATCTTTCATGTGTGACACTTTACACAGAAACAACAACTGTGCTGTTGCATTTACAATTTCAATATGTCTTCCGACGACATTCAACACTCCCCAATCAACTGTACTTGTTGTTACGTTGATATCTCCCCAATTTTCTTCCCAGTTTCTTTCCTAATTCCATTTAAATACATTCCCAACATACTGTGTCAGTATGGACCTGCTCTCGAGCTCTGCCAACCCTATCAGACAACTCACGAATTCTCGGTTCGACGCTCCCCTGATTTCTAGCAGTTCGTGCCTGCATCAACTGAAAGGCTGGAGACATTGCAAAACCCATTTCGTTTTCAACCAATCCTTCTTCAATCAACTCAATCAACGCTAGTAAACCTCCATTGGTACACCTGCAAAGTCCTGTATGAGAAAAACAATCATTGGGGTCATAACGCCCAAATGGACCTCCAGCCCGAAATACCCGAATGATATCATCACTTCTGATACGGCGCCTCAAGGTTTCAATCCAAAAATTACGAATGCATAGTGCATGGGGTTCGCATTCTTCGATGCAGTCAGATACCACCCTAGCTTTCTCTACCATCTTCGCTCCATCTCGCTTGTAACTGAAGGATAAGTATAATGGCTCGAAGGTACGAAATTCTGCATTGCCAGAGAGACGTAACCAAGAGTCTTGGACTTCATGCGTGTAGTTATAAAATTGGAACTCATTCCCAAATAAAGCCTCCATCTTCTTCATCTCCTTTCTGATTGCATCCATCCACAAGGTGTTCTCGTTTTCATTGTCATATACCATAGCCTGTTGATAGGATCTTGGTACCTTGGCTATCTTGGTCGC